>CM061040.1:182285535-182386720 GCA_030762985.1 Adelphocoris suturalis
CAATCAACAATTCTTGCCTAACAGATTCAAACGCACGAACAAAATCAAACAAAATTAAAACTGTAACTTTTCTATCGTCAATATTTCTACGTATCTGGTCAACTACACACGTTAGAGCTGTTTTCTGTGCTGAAACCTTTTTTATATCCAGATTGGTAATTATCTAATATATTATTTGCATTTATGAATTCATTAAATGGTTCATATATTGCTCTATCTAACATTTTAGCTAAGACGCACAAAGTATTTATAGGCCTATGCTCATTTAAGCTCTTGGGGTGAGATACCTTTGGAATGGGAACAACAGTTGATTTCTTCCAACAATCGGGATACACCTATTTTTATAGAATAATTGAAAATATGTGCAATTAAAGGACCAACTACAGAGAAAATCATCTTCAAAAAAATAACAGAAATCTGATCATGACCGACAGACTTAGACGTAATTCTTCTCAATATTGACTCGATTTTATCCAATGGTATTTCTTGCATAGTAAACTTGTTTTTGATAAAATTTTCATTCAAATGTTTCTTATACTTATTGAAAGTGTCTTCACTTAAAGGAATAGTTTCAATTTGACAAAAATAATTATTTAATTCAGTGGGTGAAAACAATAGCTTCTCTAACTTATTCTTCTTTGAACTTATCCCATGGCTTCTAACTATTTTCCAAAAGTTCGATGAATTATTATAATTTTCTTCAAATAACTTTGCAAAGTATTTGTGTTTTTTATTTCGAAATTCCTGTTTTACTTTGTTTCGTGTGCGTTTGTAAACTTCCCAATCATTCTCGCTTTTAGACTTTTTCCATTTTTTATATAGAATGTCACGATCTCTCATTTTATTTTTTAATTCCTCATCCATCCAAGGGGCTGGTGGTCGTTTAACTTGTTTAGTTTTTAGGGGAGCAAATTTATCGCATAATTCCATAACTTTTTTAGTGAACAATTCTATTTTTACATTAATATCATCTTCCTCATATATCTGATCCCAGTTGATTAATTTTGCTGCTTGTACTAACGCTTCTTCATTTATATTCTTATAATCTCTAATTTTTATTATTTTATGTTCATTTGCTGAACTTTTGACAGTTAATACACAGAACACCAAGTCATGCTTTGACAAGCCGGGCACCGGAATCTGATCAAAAGATACAATAATATCCAATGAATTTACAAGGATCAAATCTATCAAAGTATCAGCACTTTCGGTATGATGGGTGGGTTTGAACGGTAAATAAGATAGGTTCAGGTCATTAAAAATTTTCTTAAGCTCTCTACTATAAAATGAATCACTTAACATATCGGAGTTCATATCTCCCATAATTATTACATTTTGATACTGTGGTAATAACTGTGCTAACACATCAAATACCATGTCAATTTTTCCTATCTTAGGGAGAGAGAGAGAGAGAGAGAGAGAGAGAGAGAGAGAGAGAGAGAGAGAGAGAGAGAGAGAGAGAATGAATGAATGAATGAATGAATATTTTATTTTACCATCAGAGGAAGTTAGGGCCTTGAGGCCCTCTCTACCACTTCCCCTGAATACATTTTTCAAAAATACATGTCCTCGTACATCCAATACAGAATTACAGAAAACAAAAAAAAAAAAAATTTACAAATTCATGATAAATGATGTAAGTCAAATAAAGCTCATCTTCTATGGTCATCCACGATGTTTCTCAATAATATTATTATTACAAATATACAAATTATATTCACGTGTCACGCTTTTTCATATTCATTTAACAACATTTTTTTAAAATTATTTTTAAATATGTTCACCGACATGCTCAGGTCAAACAACTGTAAATATTGATTATACAATTTAGCGCCTTGTACAAAAAATGCACGTTCAAGCATCACAGTTCGATGGGCCGGGATTCTCATCATCTTATTCTTGTTCCGTGTGTCGCGGGCGATCAGGAATTCAAATTTTTCGTAGAGGTACGAAGGGGTTCGGGTCTTGAGTATCTTGAAAATTAGGGTGATAACTTGTAGCTTTTTCCTCTCCTTTATCTTCAGCCAACCCATTCTAAGGAAATGAGGTGTCACGTGGTCGTCGAGGCGCAGATGTAAAGCGAATCTTATGGCAGCATTTTCGGCTTTCTGCAATCTTTTCATTTCTTCACCGCTGAGATCGGTCAGGGCAGCAGCAGCGTAATCGAAGTGCGGGAAAATCAAGCTTTGAATCAGCTGGCATCGCACATGGACCGGGAAATCTGCAGCCATTCTCCTCAGCTGATAGATACTTCTGAAGGCTGCATTACACATTGACGTGACTTGGCCTTCCCAACTCATATTGTTTTGAATGTGGATCCCCAGGATTTTAGCCGAATGGATATAATCCACTGGGACACCCCCATACATGACATTTGGCACTGCCACACCGTCCAGCCTGGATAGGAGTCTTGGGTAGCCAAGGATCATGGCCTTCGTTTTGGTTGGGTTTATCACCATTCCATGATCGGTACACCAGCGCCCTACCTGATCCAACTCCCGACTCAGCCTGTCAATTGTGCTGCTCAAATCCTCAAGACTGCAATATCTATAGAACAGAAGATCGTCTGCGTACGACATATGGCACGTCCCTTCCGTAAACACTCTGGGTAATGAATTTACATATAGCACAAAGCTCAGTGCCGAGAGTACGGACCCCTGCGGAGTACCAACACTGAGAGACCTCCACGAGGAGTTCTCTCCAAGTTTTCCTCTTACCGCGAGCTGCCTTTCGGACAAATATGAGCCGAACCAGCTCAGCAAACTCCCAGCGACACCCATCGACCTCAGCACAGCCAGCAGGATGTCCCTGCGCACCAGGTCGAAGGCCTGAGAGAGAGAGAGAGAGAGAGAGAGAGAGAGAGAGCAGGGTTCGAACAGGTAGCTAGAGGTGGGGATCAATACAGTTCTGCCAACACAACTAACACATGATGCACCATGTACTAATCATATATAACCTAGGGTTTTTAAAAAATAATTATAGACCAATGATCTGTTTAGAATGGCTATCTAACACAGAAACAATAAACCATTGTGTGGTAATTTGCAGCGTTTTCTTTCCACCACACGATTGTAGACTAGCAAACGCCTTTGCTTATCAAGGCTGAATTTCGAAGTTAGCGACCACACTCAACGAAGCTTGAGGATTGCTTGTCCAATGCTTGCGCATAAAACACTAATTTCACTACAAATCTCTTAGAAAACAAAATTTTGGAGGAATTTCTTTCACCAATAACAATTAAAATAAGTGTGAGGGTGTTATAATGAAACTTCAAGTCATACAATTTGTTGAGTTTTAGTTACTCCACAGTAAACTCTACTTGAAATGAATTAAACCTACTTTATTTACGTTTCCATGGTCAATTATTTATCAATAATTGCTACCAGCTTTATCACACATCTTTGTTTTTCTTCAGTTGATCTCCCAATTTATAATAATTCGAAAAATTGCGGAGTGGCTAATGAAAGCATTCACACTCTACCTTAGTCACGGCTGAATGTGGATCTTTCATGTGTTAGAATTTTTCTCTTTTGACCTCGGATTCGGATTCATCACACTTGAGGGTTTTCAAGTACCAATTTTTAGCTCTAAATTCCGTTTAGTTTGGCCAATAAATGGGTAGGCAGATCACTCGTGACGTAGTAGCTGCGGGTTCCCCCCAGGCGGGCGGGAGTCGTGACGTCATCATACAAATGAATTTTAAGTCCTCTATAACTGGTCAGATACCCATCATATTTCACCTTTTTGGAAAGCTCTCATTAAGATCTTGTAATTCAGCAAATGAAAAATAACTATGAAAATTCCCCATTCACTCCTGTATGGCTCTAATGTCTTACTATTTAACTTTATAAACTGTGCAACCAATTAACTCACAAATAATTATCTCTCAACAGTTTCTCCATTGCAATTTTTCCTATTTCCCCAAGATTAATGCTGTTAATATTTCAATAAAGCCTCCATTTACAATAAATCCCACAAGTGAGCCACTCTTCCTTCACCAACTCCGCCAATAGTTTAACAAACCAATCTAATTCATGACTAATTACCTAATTACACTTTTGCTTGATTCATACAGTGTAGGCATACTAACCTTCGTTTTTTACGGATCTCTTTTTCTCGCTGGCTTCTTCCCCTTCCATACCTTTGATAATCATATCGACTATTGTGTCCATACAATCAGGTTCCCCATCCTTTGCCTGGGCTTGCGATTGCACCCATGCTCTCATTTCAACTCTCTTCCAATCAGGGATCCGAAATTCATCAGGTATCTTGAAGTTGTCCACCATCTGTTCACAAGTCTCAGTTCTTGCGATTTTAACCTGAAAGGTGTGATGAAGTTTTCATCTAAAGATGGGTTTATCACGAGGACAATTTTCATTCTCAAATTGAATTTAGTAGGTGCCTTATAACTATTTTTTTTTATGTTGCCTGATAATTTCAAGAATTTACAGTGGATAGACCTCAAGTAAGTAGGGTAACCTGGTGTACCCAGGGCCTGGTGTACCCAGGGCCGATCAAAAATTGAAGCAGAAGAAAAGATCATAACAGTGATGTGTCTACCATGCTGCATAGCCTTTTCCAGGCACATGTAAAAATTCCATGTTAAATATCCATGATAACAGGTACTGACTCGTGAGGGCTGTCAAAAGTTTTTGTATGGTGTTCTCGAGCTCTGCTGTAAAAAGTTGGAGGGTTTTTGAGGTGCAAAGTGAACAAGGTAAGAAAAAATATTCACGTTTCTATGGTACTATATGGTTAACATCTTATTAAAGAGTTCTGAATGACTTTATAGGATTTAATGAAGAATTATAGCAGATATGCAAGTTTTTAATTTTTGATAATTGTTTGTACCCAGGGCCGGCCCTGGGTACAACATGAGGTGGCGGCCCTGGGTGCAATATTTGAAATAATATTGTATAAATTAAGATTAGGGGTATAAAATTAACCAAATTCGGTCAATTTAGTTATTACTTTAAGTAAATCAATCTTTTTCAGATGCCACGAAGTTCTGTGGGCATAAAAAACCGCCCCCCTCTGAAGCTACAACAATTGCTGCTGTCCTGCTGTGTATGAAGTGTTAGCGGGAACAAGCATAAATAATCGCTCGTTCTACTCTACAGTGACAAAAAATTCAAACAAAAGTGGTGATGGAGAAATTAACTATGATCATTATCGTGACCACAAAAAAGTGTTTTCGGCATCTGAAGAACATCTTCCGGTTTTTTAAGGTTCTACCAGATCCAGTTTTTCAAAAAAGGGGGCAAATGAAGTTTTCGGTCGACTTCCAAGGTTTGAACGTAATGTGATTTACGTTTTTTCGATAGACCATGCTAACCACTCTCAGGGTTCCATTTAGTCTGTATTTTTGTATTTTCATTTTCATTGTTATATAATGTAGGCGTATTCCCCCGTTTTTTTTTTTTGCTCCATTCCAAGAGTAGTCCACAATTTATCGCCATATTTTGTTTGATTACAACGGTTCATTATTGAATATAATATCTAAGCCATAGAAGTTATGAAACTATAACTGGAGAGCAACTCTACGATAAAGTAGTCTCTCTGGTTATCTTAACTATGTACCGAGCTTTTTAGCTCTCTAAAATTTCTTTGTAGTCCTTTTCTTGTCGTTCCCAAGTCAAGCTTTGATTTCATGTGATTTTGAACTAGTAACATAGGACATTAATTTGAGGATGATCTCTAATTTATTATGCCTTTGTATGATTTAGCATATTCTAGTTGTCTCTAAGTTGTGATTAATAAGATCTTGGATTTAAATCGTGTTAGGATGTGATTTTGACCTATTGATAGTCCTAAGTTTTCGATTTTATGGCTTTCAATCAACCATCTATTCGTCTTTAAGTCAGGCTGAGTTTTAAATACCATTGTGATTTTGACGTAGGACCTGCAAAGTTATGTCAAGAAATCTTAAAATTTAAGAAAGATCTTGTACAATATAATCAATTTGATAATAAATTTGTCATTCAAGGTATAAATAAAGCGGCTATTTGATTTATTGGCGCATTTTCTTCTAATTTTAATGATCAACTGTGGTGGCCCTGGGTACAACACCCTCTGGCCCTGAGTACAACGGGGTGTTGTACCCAGGGCCACTTTCCCATTTTTTAAAAAACATGCTGCTGTACAAAAAATTGCGTCTTGATGAATGATTAAGCCAATGAGAATTGTTACTAAGGAGTCGCTCCAACGATAAATTGTAAAAATAGTATGAAATAAGGGTACTTTGATACTCAAATTCCGATTTGAAGAAAAAGTGGCCCTGGGTACAACAGGTTACCCTATACAATTTCCGGTAAGTTGCAGGTTGTGTGGTGGATGTCTTCTGGTTTCCAGACTTCTCTATACACTAATTGAATCTAGACTGCTAGAGGACCCCATCACGTCATACTCCCGTACTTTATTGTGGGGGCTCGGTTTAATGAGGCCAAATGATATCCGAGGCATCCATTATCCGAAGAGTGAACCAAGGATTAGCCTTCAACTCTAAACCTTGCAGTGAACAAATAAAGACCAGTTTTCACACAAAAAGCGGCAAATGTCTGGTTTTTACATAGAAGTGAATAAGTTTGAAATATCGCAAATAACATTAAATACTTCTAAAAATAAAAAAACGTAGGCGACTTATTGCACAAAGGAGTGAAAGAAGGGTTTATTGGATCTATTATGTATAGTTTAAACCTTTTCAACTCAGGTACCTTCTCCTGACTGAAATTTGAAACGGCATTTCATATTTCTTTGATATTGATGCGAAACGATCTGGTGCACGGGAATTTGAATTGTTGCGTCTTGCTGAAAACAATCCCGTCACGACCGTCAATGGGGGCGGTGCCCACGTGCATATGGACATTCTCTTTCTATATTGACTTATGGCGGTTGTTGAAACTCAATGCTGAAGTTGAATGTTCTATAATTACTAAATAATATTTTATTTTCGGATTTAAAATGTGGAAATTTGAGGCTCCATGCTCTGACAGCATAATGACACTCATAATAATCTGTTAACCTCTTAATACCACGAGGGTCGGGTAATTAAGCTAATCAGCATTGGTAATTAGATCGTAAAACTTTCACGGACGAGTTGGTTCAAGGGTTTTGGTGAAAGAAAATGCTGCACATTATTACACAAAGGTTATTTCTGTATTAGATAGCCATTCTACGCAAACCATGGTTGGAAGATAGTTATTATTAAACCCCGTATACAGGGTGTCTCAACTTAAGTAGGCGAGACTTCAGGGATCAATTCTACAAGTAATTTGCAACAAAAAGTGCCTCTTAAAGTGTTATTTTTTTAGAGGCTTCGTTTTCGAGTTATTGACGATCTAAGATATTTTTCGTGTTTTCGACCTTATCTCCTAAAAATGACTGTGACCCCATCATTCTTTGAGTATTCTCAAACCTGAGGATAGGTAGGTACCGTTGGAAAGATCGTTAAATTTCCTATCTTTTTGACGCCAAATCATAATTATTCAAGAGAGTTAAGATACCGAAAAAAGAAGTCAAAGTACAAACTTTGTAAAATTCTAAAAATTTGGGTTTTTTCAATCTGATTCCTCCCTCCATAAAAAAAAAAAAAAAAAAAAAAAAAAAAAAAAAATGAACAGTCGTTTGCAAGTACAGTAAAAACTTCAAAATCTTATCAGCTTTCTAACGGTAAGTGCCCTTTGACCCTCGAAACTCAGAGAAGGGCACTTTCGCCCTTATTCGTTAGTCGTAGAGGTCTGCAAGTGTCACCATTCGATTCAGCGTGAAAAATTGCGTAGAATTCGACATTTAAATCATAAAGTTGTGGGAGATCGTTTTTTCCTGAAATCCATCGATTTTCGTTAAAAATAACACGTTTTTTCGCATTCAAAAGCCGTTTTTTCTCCTTGTTGTTACTTTTATCAATTTTTTGGCTATACCGTTAGAAAGCTGATAAGATTTTGAAGTTTTTACTGTACTTGCAAACGACTGTTCATTTTTTTTATGGAGGGAGGAATCAGATTGAAAAAACCCAAATTTTTAGAATTTTACAAAGTTTGTACTTTGACCTCTTTTTTCGGTATCTCAACTCTCTTGAATAATTATGATTTGGCATCAAAAAGATAGGAAATTTAACGTTCTTTCCAACTGTATCCTCAGGTTTGAGAATACTCAAAGAATGATGGGGTCACAGCCATTTTTAGGAGATAAGGTCGAAAACACGAAAAAAATCTTAGATCGTCAATAACTCGAAAACGAAGCCTCTAAAAAATAACACTTTAGGAGGCACTTTTTGTTGCAAATTACTTGTAGAATTGATCCCTGAAGTCTTGCCTACTTAAGTTGAGACACCCTGTATAGTACACAATATACCATTACTGTTCTTTAAATGTGGTGGGGGGGATATCTCCTTCAAAAGGAATTCAATGATGTTCATTTCTACGAAAGGTCCAGAATCCACAACCTCCGCATTGCCTATACTGTTACATACAACTTTCAACATGAAACCAGTACGAAATATGTAACACTGTTTCATAACTTTCTAAACCCATTTTGTGAAACTGCTTCCACTAAATTGTGTCAATATCTTGGGAATTCCATTTGCGTTAAGTATACTTCTTACTAACACAGAGTTAAAGTGGAAAAGCGCTGTATTATTCCATAGCAACATTATAGGGTTCACATCCCCATTCGACATTAGGAATACATTTTCAGTCTCATCGAGATGTGTGAATCCACCACCACCCTTATTCTTGTTTCACACTTATTCGGTTTCATTCGGTTCGGTCCCCATTCGATTCGTTTTCGGCAGTGCCGAATGCGTGTGAACCGATTCATTCGGTGCGTATTCTGGCCGAACAGCAATCTGATAGAAACCGCATAGTACCGAACGCCCCCTCGACACGAATCGGTTCCTTTCGGTTTCAATTCGGAGCGTACTCGAGTCCAAGGTACACAAAGTTCACTGCACATTCACACTTGCAAGGTTCAGATAAGGTTTAGTTTCGGTTTCCTTGTTCAGAACGAAACAACTGTCGTGTCTCCTGTTGATTTTTTAAATCAAAAACGCTGCAAATTATTTCACAAAGGTTTATTATTTTTTTCAATTGAGTATGATCGTAGTTTTAGTTGGCTAGCGTACGTCATAAGGCCCGTCCAGACTCCTCGGCGTGTCCTACTTCGAGTTGCCACAACCTATACTTCTATAATTATATACGCATGTTTATATTTCTCGATTTGAGCTCCTATCTATTCAAATAGTTATTGCCTTAATAATATCATTATCTAAGTACGTACGAAAAGTCGAGAGGATATGTTATTAAATATGCGTAGGAAAAGCTTTGGTATTAACACACAAATATGACCTTGAAAAAAACATATTCATGCCTCGAACGAACGCCGGCGCCATACCCACCACAAGCCGCGGCGCCGGCGCCTCCTCTCACTCCACCCCCCCGCTCCCCCCCCCCCCCGCTTTCCACCCCACCACCCCTTTCCACCCACCGTGACCCCCTGCCAAGCGTGCCAGGCGTGCTCGCGTCGAAAAAGACACGTTTTTGCCCGTTTTTGGCCCGTAGCATCTATGCGAGTAAAGCGATCGGGATGGTTAAACGTTAGGACCAACTAGACCCCAAATGGAGTCTATGTGCGAAAGAACGGGTTTTTTAAGTCAATTCTTAGGCCTTTTATGGCCCGGACGGCGGACGGCGGACGGACATTTCAAATTTGGATTCTACGTACCTTGAAACGTAAAGTGACAAAGTTTGAGGGGGGGTTATAAAAATTTTTTGCTACACGATCACATAGGCTTATTATTGGAAATAATAAACCAAAAAATTGGTTATAATAATTTAAAAAAACTAAGCTAAAAATGAAATTGAGACCACCAAGCAAAGGCTTAGGCTTGTTTCACACGTATTCGGTTTCATTCGGTTCGGTCCCCATTCGATTCGTTTTCGGCAGTGTCGAATACGTGTGAACCGATTCATTCGGTGCGTATTCTGGCCGAACAGCAATCTAATAGAAACCGCACAGTACCGAACGCCCCCTCGACACGAATCGGTTCCTTTCGGTTTCAATTCGGAGCGTACTCGAGTCCAAGGTACACAAAGTTCACTGCACATTCACACTTGCACGGTTCAGATAAGGTTTAGTTTCGGTTTCCTTGTTCAGAACGAAACAACTGTCGTGTCTCCTGTTGATTTTTTAAATCAAAAATGAGTGTTGAACGAAGTGGATACGGATCAATTGATCACAGCAGTGTATCGTAGACCAGTGCTTTAGGAAAAAACCCAGGAAAAATATAAAGATAAATTCAAGACGCAGGAAGCGTGGAAAGACGTTTTTATTGAACTCAAAGACAATTTTGAAGGAAGAAAATTTATCTTCTTTTCCCTCAAATTAGGGAAAATGGTGTAAAACACTCCAAACTCCATTCGCCTGCTGGTTAGAGGATGCTCCCAATGAATTCTGGTATATCTTGTTTTTTTCTTCATTCTTCTGTGGAGAAACAACATGACAATAATCCTACTTCTCTCCATTCTGGACTGAACTTTCGGAAATCCAATCCCTGAACGAATACGAACCTCATGCATGTAAACGGACGAACGGCGACAGGAAACGAATCGAATAGGGACCGAACCAAATCAAACCGTATAGGTGTGAAACAGGCCTTACCAGTACAACTGTACGATAGGCGAAAATCGGCTAAGTCGTTGAAGAAGCGTATCACTCCTAAACGCGAGAAAAGTGTGAGAAAATGAATACACTGTGCAAGGAGACGGCGACCCGACTATTGGATTGGCCCATGTTGGATAATATCATGCATTTTTTGGCTTGGCACCCTTTGTGTGCGGAGCGTCTTTTTGGTTGGATATCACACATTTTTGGGCATAGTAAAAGGTTGGAATAGACAAGCTGCTCAGATTTCACTCCACATTTGTTGTCCGAGAGACGATCTCAGTCAAATTTAAATTTTCTAGGGTGAAATGAGTTTTAGCCCAGTCAAATTAGACCAAAAAGAGGCAAATAGGAGAAAAAATTCCTAGTAAAGAAATTTCTTCACCAGGCTCTTCCTTCACACCTAGTAAATCATATCTCGAAAGTCCCCTAGTATGGGGGGTGAGCTCGAGGAGGGGGGGGGGGGGGGGGTTCTCTTTTTTTTCGACTTCTTTTTCGGTTTTTTGCCTATAACTCGAAAAGTAAGCGTCCTAGCGACTTGTTTACTATTACCAGAATTAAAGTGCATAAAATGTCCGACAATTTTCACTCCTGACTTCATTCTCTACGATTAGGCGTTCCGCCGCTAGAGCGCGTTGAAAAGTAGGTATCATTTCAAAAAATCAGCAAAAAGGCCTTTATGCTCTTTTTACGCAGAAATCATTCGTATGTAGCTTCTGGGTGACTTAGAATACATCATGATTTGTTTTAAGAACATCAGTGATGCTCCTACAGTGGTTTGAGCAGGTTTCATGTATGTCTTTTTTTTTCTGTTCTTCCATCCTGGAACTGTGATAACCATAACAAATTTTCAGCACCCTTACCAACTCACTGTGAATTATCAGTGAATATATATGTATGTAAAACACAGTGGCTCTAAAAAAGAAAAGAAAAAAAAGGAACTAAAGAAAATGAGCTGTGTTTCACCAAATAATGTTTAATGTGCAGGCACAGTATAACCCATGTTAAAGTAATATTCACAAAAGGAGTGGGAGGGGGAAGGGGTCATCTTCACAGGTATCTGCTATTCATCCATTGAGAATCACCATCCACAGTCAAACTGAAAATTAGAAATCGGATTACAGTGAGGTGCATATAATCTTATATTGATAGATAGATGAAGTTCATGCAAATGATTAGGATGAGACTTACAGGGCGATGACGTATGTGTTGAGTGGGTAGTCTTATGGTTCCATGTCTGTTTCATCATCTTCTGTAGATGAACCGTCGTCAGCAAGTGGTGGGTTGTTTGTGCAGGAACCTGAACAGTTGGAGCAGAGTGTTGAGCAGTGGATGCCAGCTCTGCGGCATCCTCATCGACCACTACCGCAGCTTTTGGTGCAGCTGCAAAATATATTCTGCAGAATTGGGGCTGGAGTAGGGAGACGATGGCTTCCTCAAACCAATTCCAACTTTGGATCCCCAGCAACATCCGAAATTCTGCAGAATATATTTTGCAGCTGCACCAAAAGCTGCGGCAGTGCTCGAATGTGGATGCCGCAGAGCTGGCGTCCACTGCTCAACCTCTGCTCCAACTGTTCAGGTTCCTGCAAAAATAACCCACCACTTGCTGATGACGGTTCATCTACAGAAGATGATGAAACAGACATGGAACCATAAGACTACCCACTCAACTCATATGTCATCGCCTGTAAGTTTCGTCCTAATCATCTGCATGAACTTCATCTATCTATCAATATAAGATTATATGCACCTCACTGTAATCCGATTTTGAATTTTCAGTTTGACTATGGATGGTGATTCTCAATGGATGTAGAGCAGATACCTGTAAAGATTGATGACCCCTTCCCCCTCCACTCCTTTTGTGAATATTACTTTAACATGGGTTATACTGTACCTGCACATTAAACTTTTTTGGTGAAACACAGCTCATTTTCTTTAGTTCCTTTTTTTTCTTTTCTTTTTTAGAGCCACTGTGTTTTATATACATATATATTCACTGATAATTCACAGTGAGTTGGTAAGGGTGCTGAAAATATGTTATGGTTATCACAGTTTCCAGGATGCAAGCGAAGAACAGAAAAAAGACATACATGAAACCTGCTCAAACCACTGTCCGAGCATCACTGATGTTCTTAAAACAAATCATGATGTATTCTAAGTCACCCAGAAGCTACATACGAATGATTTCTGCGTAAAAAGAGCATAAAGGCCTTTTTGCTGATTTTTTGAAATGATACCTACTTTTCAACGCGCTCTAGCGGCGGAACGCCTAATCGTAGAGAATGAAGTCAGGAGTGAAAATTGTAGGAAATTTTATGCACTTTAATTCTGGTAATAGTAAACAAGTCGCTAGAACGCTTACTTTTCGAGTTATAGGCAAAAAAAAACGAAAAAAAGGAGAACCCCCCCACCCTCCTCAAGCTCACCCCCCATACTATGGGACTTTTGAGATATGATTTACTATCTGTGAAGGAAGAGCCTGGTGAAGAAATTTCTTTACTATGAATTTTTTCTCCTATTTGCCTCTTTTTGGTCTAATTTGACTGGGGCTACTAGTTTTGACTAGTTGAAACTAGTTTTGACGATTTGCGGGTAGGTACCTATTTACGGTATCACATATTGTATAATTAGCTCAGAATCAGTGTCTATTAGGTACTTGTGAGCTCATCGATGGTTGGTTTGGTTTCAAATGGTAGGTTTAATATAGCTTGCTTGGAAAGATCAAAACTTTATTTTTCAATAAATAAAATAGGCATGCTCTTACAACTCATCACAAAAAACTGTTCTCCTTAGTTGAGTACGCACACCGCACTTTTAAGCCACATAAATAATAGAATGTTGATACAAAATATCAATTTAGGCTCGAGGGGATTATCCACTGGCGATTTATGGTATGGAACTGTAGGTACATTGTACAGGGAACATATTCGTTAACCTAATTCGACCTATTTCACTAGTAGAGGGCGATGGTGGGTAGGGGAAGGTGAATAGGGCTTTAGAAAAGTCGTTTGAGGTACGCTTTAACCGTGAGTGGGTCGTTGCAATCAGGTGACATGATACCATTGGTCCGCAGGCACATCGACGCGCAGGCGGGTCCTTTGAAGAACGGGCCCAACATCCTTTTGCATTGTCCGCAATTCCTGAAAAGTAAAAAATAAAAAAATAAGTCAATTCAATAACATAATTTTGTTGATATCAAGCAAGTGTAATATTTTTATCAATAAATTTCAAAATGCTGAAGCCAAACTTGGCAAACAAACACTGTAGCCACGAGTTTGCTTTTAGCGAATTTTTGAAGACAAATTAGCAATGTACGGGGCTGATTCTCCCTACAGCCAATTCCTTTTGTTTACCATTTTTTATTAATGAACCTGTGTAACCGAACAAGAACAATACATTTTTAACCCCTAAAAATTTTGGTTTACGTTTCAAGATGTGTATTACAAGCAATAATGGAACAGCGACCCTATGATTTTTTCGATTGAACTTACAAAGTTTCATCAACGACCACTAGATAGTGTTAGCCCTTGCAGCAAGCGAATAACATTACACGGCATACGCACGGGCGTCACGGTTTCGCCAATTCACAGCACTGCATCATCAGCTTGTGGAAGGAAAGTTTAGGTGTGTTATTTGAGTAATTTTATTAATTTTTCTTCACAGGAGCCTACACCAAGCGCAGACACATTGGATACCTACCTAATGATTCGTTTAATAATATAGACAAGTCTTCTGTGCAGAAGAAATATTAAACCTCTGTGTATTAATTTTCAGCTTTTTTAAATTTACCCCGTCTCAGGCCTTTTACTCAATTTCAAACTCTGACTCAAAAACCCTCATAAAAAGTATCTAAACCACCCCACCATCATAATTTTTATCCTAGAGTTTTCCCTCATTTTACATCCGAGCAAGCAGTAGTGGAGAGGACTAAAACTCCACTGCATCAATCAACCTCCACACGCAATAGCTAAAGCGTGTAGAGCAGTGGTTCCCAACCTGGGAGCGATCACCCCCAAGTGGGCGATTTGGGTTGACAGGGGGGCGATAAATGAGTGGGGGGCGATGAGCATTCAAAGGGATAAAAATAGTTGCTGTTTTGTCTACGGCCAGTTGGGGAGATATGCACTAGATCAGGGGTGCTCAAACTTGAACTGCTGCGATCTACCTCAATATTTTTAGACTACTTACGATCGACTCTGAGAGGCTGCAAGTATGTGTGATGCAGGGTTGTCGTACATACACGATACACCCTACCTACCTAGGTAGGGTGTACCGTAGCATATATAGATATTAGCTTTCCGCACAATTTACATTATTTTAGTCAAGGGTTTGGGTTTAGGTTTACTCAAGTTCTTCTCTACAATATCAATGAAAAAACTCCTAGTTATTCAAAATTGCGAGTTTATTCGTTGTTACAAAACAAAAGAGTTACATATGGTGTTAAACTCAACTAAGGAGTGACTTTGGATGTTGAAGCGTGGCACTGCATGTCCTCAGCATACTTTTCATAAGATGGTGCGTAACCACTGAGTGCCAATCGCAAGCATGATGACATATGATCGTCAGTTAGTCGATTGCGATATTTTGACTTAATTATCTTCATTTCAGAAAATGCAGACTCGCACAAGTAAGTTGACCCAAACATTGCCGTCAGTTGAAGGGCGATTTGCCTTAGATTCGGATATTTATCTTCAGAATAGAACAACCCAGAAATTTGTATCAGATGCTGTAGCTTTGAGATGTATATCTAATATAATCTGCACCAACTCATTTTCAACAGAACATGAGTTCATATTAAACTGACTTGCTACTTCAGTAGCTAATTCCTCAATGTTTTTACATGAAAAAGGATAACTCATAAATGATGCTATATTTTGCCAATTTACTGCAATCATAAAAACGCATTTCGAATTCTCCCAAAATATTTTATAATTCAGCCTCATACGAATCATAATTCAACTGAGGAATCCTTGCTTTCAAAGACGGAAAATTTTTCAGATCCTTTCTTTTCAGTTGATCTATCATAAGTTGCAATTTACTTTTGAATGCGTTTTACTGCGCTAATCATCTCAATAATAGTTTTTCCTTTACCTTGAAGCTCCAAGTTAATGGTGTTTAAGTGCATTGTGATGTCAGTCAAAAATGCCAAATCAGTCAGCCATTTTTCGTTTTTCAACATCTCAGTGTCATCACCTCTTTCGTCTAGAAAAGCTGTTATTTCGGGCAATAATTCTTGAAAACTTTCTAGGAATTTTTTTCTTCTCGAGATCACTCAAAAAGCACTCGCGATCGACTGGTCGATCGCGATCGACCGTTTGAGCACCCCTGCGACTAGAAAATATTGGTCGTACAGAGCTGATTCAGTTTTCCCGACCCTGAAAAGTGTTTGGTGCCAGAGAACGAGACTCGTGAACTCCCAGAAGAAAAAATTATAATATTTACTGAACACCTTGATCAGTAAAAAAACGACATGAGATGAATAAATTTACGAATCCCGGATTGGATTCTTGATCCATTCTCGTACGAAGCTGTGGATACGCTTGATAATTCTTAGCAAACGGAATTTTTAGATATCAAATATGACTGTGAGTCAAAAATCTTGTTCAAGCAGTCAAGTTACGAGTTAGCCTAGGTGAAGCTTATGGACACCTATCCACAATTGTGGCGAAAAATTGAGCATCATTTCATGTTCCCATCAACGTATTTAGTTTAAAAAGAATTTAGTGTTGTTGTCCAGCTCCTCTCAAAACAAAGAAACAAGTTGGACATTTGCCACAAAGGAGACTTGCGCCTGAACTTGACGAACAAAAAGCCGGACATTCAAACTTTAATTGAACTCCACCAAGCACAAGGCAGCATTTAAAAACGATTGTTTTTTATAATACACTATAATTTTGTTAGGTAAATAAATGGTGGTAATAGAATTGTTTAAAATACTAAAACTGCATTAGGTACTTGCATTTTCCATTTACTATTTTTTACATCAAAAAATTAAATTAGAGATAAAATGAAAAACGCTGCAAATTATTCACAAAGGTTTATTATTTTTTCAACTGAGTATGATCGTAGTTTTAGTTGGCTTGCGTACGTCATAAGCCCGTCCAGACTCCTCGGCGTGTCCTATTTCGAGTTGCCACAACCTATACTTCTATAATTATATACGCATGTTTATATTTTCTCGATTTGAGCTCCATCTATTCAAATAGTTATTGCCTTAATAATATCATTATCTAAGTACGTACGAAAAGTCGAGAGGATATGTTATTAAATATGCGTAGGAAAAACTTTGGTATTAACACACAAATATGACCTTGAAAAAAACATATTCATGCCTCGAAGGAACGCCGGCGCCTCCTCTCACTCCCCCCCCCCCCCCTCACCACCCACCGTGACCCCCTGCCAAGCGTGCCAGGCGTGCGCGCGTCGAAAAAGACACTTTTTCGCCCGTTTTTGGCCCATAGCATCTATGCGAGTAAAGCGATCGGGATGGTTAAACGTTAGGACCAACTAGACCCCAAATGGAGTCTATGTGCGAAAGAACGGGTTTTTTAAGTCAATTCTTAGGCCTTTTATGGCCCGGACGGCGAACGGCGGACGGCGGACAGACATTTCAAATTTGGATTCTACGCACCTTGAAACGTAAAGTGACAAAGTTTAAGGGGGGGTTATAAAAATTTTTTGCTACACGATCACATAGGCTTATTATTGGAAATAATAAACCAATACATCAATGAAAAACTCACTGTTCATCTATGGAACACAAATCTGCAATGTACAATGAGTAGTATTTGCTAATCTAACCTCATTTTCGAGCACTTTCATATTTCACATCGCTGAGGTTCTAAAACGCCCCAAAGCGGCAAATGAAATGAGAATGACCCATGTACCTGAATGCTAATAAACAATCGTATCTGACGCCCGGATACGGGTTTTTGCTCTAGAAAAGGCCAGTTACGGGATTTTAATTAGTAAATCGAACCAAAACGTAGTTAATTCGATAATTGTAAGCCGTTTTTGAGTCATTTCCCATTGAGATCCGACTTCGAGACTAGCAGAATCGAAAGAAACCACCCTCCAAAACGGGGGGATACCATTAACTCAATATGGTCAAAAATGCAGATACGGGATATATTCTTAGTACGGCAGAATATTCAAAGGAACCTAACCATATTAAGATTCATTATCATCATTCATGTACACAAATGCAGAATAAATGTACACTCATCAACTTTTTAGTGTGGTCAATGAACGCCTAATATTTATTTGTATATTAAGATTTAACAAGAGAGGAAGACTTACCGAAGTAATTAATGGGTATCCTATCGGGAAGAACCTATATGCTGTGAAAGTGAAGGGTGTTCTTTTGATGGCGCACAACTGCAGAATGGCCTAAAAAATCACATGTAACTTGAAACACTCAAGCTAGTACATATACTATGCATAACAACCAAAATCATATTATTTGATTACTTACCATCAACCTGCCAACATTCTAATAGGTAACGAAAACCAGAATCATAATCTGGGAAACTGCCTTATTCAAGAATCAGCAAGTAATAAAGGCATATTATTTATTATTTGAATAAAAACCAAGGGTTACCAAAAACTTAAAATCAATGTTTTCTACACCAAATACAAGTTCCAAAACTCTAATTCTAATTCTATAACTCGAAAATTGTGCGAAAAATTTTTGATAATTTGAAACATACCTACCTACATGGTTGACTTCTTTATTTCAAAACCACCCTCAAAGGTGGACCATTAGAATGAAACGAAAACTTCTGACTCTATCAAACTATCAAAGTACCTAGTTCATGTGTGATATCACATTATATCTGTTCTGCATTCGAAAAATGTGGGATGCGAGTTGAGCAACTAGGGCATTTACAATGAGTATAGAGTCAAGCTTTGCTTTAAAAGAATCCAAATATTTTATCTTTCTATGTTTGTAGGTTAGCGGTGTGGAAAAAAGAAAAGTCTTCAGCAAGTCTTTTGGAATACAGAGATAAAAAGTGCTAGTGGCAGCAAATTTTTATTCCTATTATATACACTCACACCCTAGAATAGTCGACTTCTATGCATGGCTAAATAAGTTGGAAAAAATTATGAATGCAAGTAGGTACATACTATGCACATCAAATGAATCTATCAGAATTATTCAACCACTTCAGCTTTGGAAATTAAATGTGAATAATGATTACGCTGATATTTTGGTTGATAGATTTCTTGCATTTTTGTCTTTTGACATTGATATGCCTTATCGCTGAAAAAAAGGGGGGGGGGGGGGAGGTGTCAGAAAATGTTACGGTTACACTATTAATGTATCAAGTAAACACTCAGGTAATCAAACTTCACGCACAACCTCTCCGTTTCTGGGAAAGGGTTACTCCGTTAGTTTTCATAATAAAAATAAAATCGTTCACCAATCGTTGGAAAACTCACAATTTAAGTCAAAAATCTCACGTCATCGAAGTCCCCCTCCTCTTACTTTTTGACAAGGATAATGCTGAAGCATTTCAGGTACATCTAATCATTGCAAGGTAGTTGTAACTTGATCGTTTCCACCCAACAACTGCTTGTTGGAAAGCTTGGAATGAGCTACATTCTCTCCTTTTCACCACAAGAAGTTGAAATTTAGTAGGGAGTCTATTTGAATCATCAAGAGTCGAAGAACAGGCTCCAGCCGTATCAGCTGAGTGAGCCAAATTCTTTCCTTTTCACGTTATAACTTTGGTTATCGGATTCATTAACTTTATATTTCCAGATTATCTTCAACTTTTGTTACGTACAAATATTTAGGTCCTGAATCTTCAACAATATGCAGGCGTATACTTATACAGGGTGCGGCAGAGAGGACGGACGGTTTTAAAAAATCATAAAATAGTTAATTTTTACTCAAAAACAAATTTATTGATGCAATCAGGTTCGCAAGGAAACAGCATTTGAAACAGTTAAGTGTGAAAAATCACATCAGGCATATGATGGCCGAAATCGTTGATGCAGTGCTGGAGGCGTTCTTTGAAGTTCGTGTAGACTCTCTCCAACATAGCTCTCTCAAATTGGGCGACTTCCACGCGAATTGCGTCCTTCAATTCGTCCAGAGTTCGGGGCTTGTTCTCGTATACTCTAGCCTTGAGGGTCCCCCATAAGAAAAAATCGCATATGGATGAATCTGGGGACCGAGGAGGCCAACGAACATCGCCAAACCTGGAAATAAGACGACCAGGGAAGAGAGGGCGAATAACGTCCATTGATGCTCTGGCTGTGTGGGCGGTCGCCCCATCCTGCTGGAACCACACACGTCGGGTTGGAACAATTCGCCGTCGTAATTCAGGGAAAAAGAAGTCGGTGAACATCAAGTTGAGAGAGCTATATTGGAGAGAGTCTACGCGAACTTCCAAGAACGCCTCCAGCACTGCATCAACAATTTCGGCCACCACATGCCTGATGTGATTTTTCACACTTGACTGTCTCAAATGCTATTTCCTTGCGAACCTGATTGCATCAATAAATTTGTATTTGAGTAAAAATGAACTATTTTATGATTTTTTTTAAACCGTCCGTCCTCATGTACTAGGTAGTGAACGTGAGTGACACATGGGTAAATCTGCTTATCACAAATATGTATAATTTTGGATTTAAATTGCATCTGAGAATGACCTCCAACTTACGTTCGCCTTCAAATGTCTGTCTCTCTTTATAGCAACATATAGTTTGTCATTGAAGGTTTCAAGCTGGAATAAAACATTTCAAATATTTCAGTCGCCCAACATTATGTTACCCACAAGAAATGAAGAAAAAGGGACTTGATAGAAAACAAAAAAAAAAACATTCAATTAAAGGAAATGTAAATTTCCGCTTTTAGACTTGATAAATATTTTATAATATTTAAAATTACAAAAGATTCTTATTGCGGGTACTTACTTTTTGATAAAACATCTCACAGGTGTGGACAAGTTTCAGGAGCCAATATAATACAAGTAGAAACCAAACGATTTGTTCGCCAATCATAATTGCATCATGATAAATTCTTTGTGAGGACTCCTCGTTAAATAATTTCTCTTTGAATATTTTCTGGTGTATATTATACATTTCGCTGCTCAGAGAAATGAGCGTTGATGCTAAAGAACAAAATAAGCCATTACTGTGAATTACGAAAATGATCGAAGATGATCCAAAGTACCTACGTACCTAGTTGAGAAGTTGATCTAGAGGGGTCCTTTGCACGAATTTAAGATGTTAAACGTCTGCCAAATGAATAGAACGGGAGCAGTATATCATACTCGCTTCGCTCGTCTCCACGTCCAGCCAAGGAGGCAAGCCCCCCAGACCCCCATTCAGGTGTCAACAAGCAATTGACGCATGTAATTGACACAATTCACACATTTTACCTACCCTAAGGGTAGGTTAAATGTGTGTAGGGGATGTTGCTCGCTTCGCTCGCTCGCTGAGGGATGTATGGATGCGGCTGGATACAGTCCCCATACCATCGAACCCTACAGCCCATGGTTCGAGAGGGGGTGGAAAATTTGAACATTTCTTACTATCTCTCTCTATAGACAATCCCAAGGAAATGGTAAAAAAAATTAATAAATCTTATAAAAGATGAAGTACAAAAATAATAAATTGCTGCAGAATAATTTGCTATGTTTTCTATGTGAGGAATTTATACTGCCCAACCAACTTGGCAGACCTTTTTTTTCTGTTGGAAATTACCATCAAAAGCGGCACTTATTTTTCTAAAGGAAGGCCATTATTATATCTGCGTAGAAGGGCTATCCTTTTCACCGTTTTTCAAACGGGAGCCGAGATCAAGAAATTCAAAGGCAAAGATCAGAGGGACACGCCTGAGTCTGTTGGACGGCACAATTAACTTCTAATTTTAATCGCTTCGCCTCCCTTTCCTTCGCATTTTGTCCAACTTCCCCTCACTTTTTTCGATATCCGATTTCGGATTCAGATTCGGCGGAATCGAAACTGTTTTTCGCCTGCTAGGACCGCCCGAAAAACCTCTCTTTATAGGGTCAATTTTAATGAGAAAAAACGAAGTTTTTCGTCGGAATTTTCAAGAAAACGGGTCCCTACTTTTTTATTTTTTCGACGCATTTCCCGATACCTTTTTTGCAATCCGATCCCGATCGTGCCGTCGTCTTCCTCGTACAAAAACCTACGAAACCGGTATTTTTTCCGGAATTTTCGACGGCCGTTTAGAGGGGTAGAGGAAGCGGGGAAGTAAAAAAGAACGGGAAAAAGCGCCCGACAAACGTCAAAATTTAGGTAAGAAACGGAATTTTAAGGTCAAAAGAGTGGGGGAAAACGGATAAAACATAGCCTATAGTCTGACTGGGAGATTTCTCGGTCACGATAAAAAAAAAAACCGTTCGAATCCCTTCGTCCGTGAAAGCGACACAGACTCACTCACAGAATCACAGAGTTTCATTCTTATAAAAAAGTATAGATTGGGAGGTAGGAATCTAGTCTAATTTGGGCTTCAGAAATAGAAAATTCGTAGAAAATGATTCATTACAACTGAACAGATATTTTAAAATTAACTAACGTGTTAAGGCAAATATTAATTGGAATTTAGTATACACAAGCAGCGAGTCTTTTCGTCTGTATTCCGTCTGTGCGACTCTTCGTTCGATCTAGGGTGAACCGACACCAAACCAAACGTTGTCACCAGTTGTCTCCAGTCCAATCGTCCGCTGTCGACGGTTTCAACAGTGGTTTCGCCCATTCGTCTGTCGTCAAGTTGTCAGCAGTCGCTATCAATCCGTCTTTGACCTGATAACGCTGAAATTCGTTTCAGAAAGAACTACCAGTTAGGAGGAACAGTATTTATACTTCGAGCGCTCGACAAAGAAAGACCTATATTCACCCCAAAATCAGTCTTCACCAAAATCAGTGGCATATCTTGATTTTGGGTACCTACCTCCTTCTGGTACATTTCATCTATAGTGCACCAGCTCTATCAACAGAGTCGTTTGCGTCAGATCCGATACTATGAGTGACTTCTACGTCATCAATTGTATTTCTTGGCTCGGACTTCCGCCAGTTCAGCTCCATCGAAACGCTGCAACCGGTGCGTTGGAAGCGGCCATTTCCGATTGGGCAGACAACTACGGGGGCGTTGTGCCCGTCGTTTCGGGACTCTATCTTCGTTGGACCTATCCAGGACATCACAATAAAGGTCGGATTTTTCCTTAATATATACTTCAGGAATTTCGTGAGAGACATTATGCATTTAAATTTTCCATCAGTAGAAGCTCAGCATTCTTCTGCATGCCGAAGTTCCTTTGCGATCCACATTCGTCTGGACAATATTCTTCCCTCCCAAAAAAAACCGACTGGAGTGTGAACAGTTGGTTGTACTATGCTTTGAGAGGACTCATTCGATTCATTGAATTGAATTTCATCTAACTCAAACGAATAACATATTCGTTAATAATGCATGCGTGTTGTGCACTTTTGCTCTCCAGGCTCTTGTTCATCTTTTTATCTTGGCCTGGAGGAGAAGTCAGGAGAGCCACCAAATAGACATTTATCTGAGAGACAACCACTTGTTTCATTTTCCTGCATTTCTAAATCACACTGGTGAATCCGATGTGATCTGAATAAAGACGCCTTATTGTCAGCCCAACAAGTGCAGTCCCCCCCCCTCTCCTGCTCCACATTGCCAAGCTGCCATTGTGTTCTATACAGTGACCGCCCCACCACCCCTTCTTCCACCGCACTCCACCCGGGTGTGCTCGTCCGCTCATCGTTCTTCTCCAGCTGCCCACCTGCCCGGCCATCATCAGTCCTCCCCACAGAGTCCCCACAGTTGCATCATCCCTTTAATGGGCTATAAATTATCTGGCACTTCACCTGTCAAACAAACTTCATCTATTGACATCCGACTGATCACTTACTGGAAGCTGTCTGCCCTCTCCAAGACTGTCTGGCCCTGATCTCCACTCCTTTTCATCGAACCTCGAGATTTCTTGTAAGAAGACACCAGCCTGAACTCTTCTTCCAGAGAAAACACCAGTCCGGCTGTCTACAACCTACACTTTGACACCTTATACCTCCCATTAGGTCGAAGTACACGAATTCGTCTCATGTTTTTTGGCTCGCCAAACTTAGAAGAATTCGTCTCCCTTTCCGTTGAGAGTCCTGATTTGTCCAGGTTTTCTCTCTCGCTGCTCTTAATAGAATTCTTCCTACCAACTGGTTGAGACACACAAGTTGTTTCCAAGTTTTTCTGGCTCGACAAGCTTAGGAAAATTCGTCTTCCATTTGGTTGACTGATTCACTCCCTTAGCTCGAGATATTTTGCCAAGCTTTGAGGGATAGCTACTCGGCTGAGTAGTTGAGACAGGCCCATTGGCCGTCCTCCATCCACTAAGGTCTATAGCGCCTTTCTGCTGAGGATTGGCTGAACGTTTTTTACTACTAAGCCAAAACCAAAGATAGTTCCTGACAGTTCTTTTTGTTGTGATTTCAGGCAATCATTGTTCTCACATGAGAAATGGCTCAGGGCGAGGTTCCAGCCCCTTCTATGACGGCAAAACTGTCTCCCTTTGACCCATCCTCTACAACTTTCGGTTGAAACAGTTAGACCTCGCCTGTGCCACTAAGGCCCTTACCATCCAGCTGACAAAATTTTGCTGCGTCTTTCTGGCTCTTGACTTTACGTCCAAGGCGACTGAGCTTGTGGTTAATACTGATCCCACAACTACCCTCTGTAACTGGCTCAAATCTACATATGAGCCCACTGATAAGGGCTCGGTTCTCATCAAGCTGCTCTCTGCAGCCTCTCAGGACGATGTTTATCCCTCCGGGCACCCGATCTCTCTACTATGGCAACTATTAATTTCTACCAGTCCTCCCTGACTCTATTCGCCTCATGGTTGCTGCCTCTGCTGACACCGAACACTAAACTCATTCTGATGGCACTCCTACCTTTCATCAATTCAATCTCAGCACCAATCGAGGCCCTACCTATCCCCCCCCCCCCCCTTAGTTATATTAGAATTTCTCTCCTTCTCCTCCTCTACAGACCTACTCCACTAGGCCCCCTAACTCAGCCATTTTGGGGACCACCTACCTTTTCACCATGATCTAGAAGTTTACCACACCAAAACAGAGCTTCTAATAGACAGCCTACTGGATATACAATCTGTTGGTTCTACAGTAGATGGGGACATACTGCTTGCCACTGTTTAAAACCCTGCTCCTCAAGGATCAACCTGGTCTCTGATTTTGGGAAATGATCTCGCATGGGCTAGCAGGTGATCTTCCGTGCATACTCCATCCAACCATCGATTCTTCATTAAATACAGGAAATCCAAAGTTTTCTTCCTAATCGAAACTTTCAGTGATTTCTCCATCCTCCCTAATTCGGAATTTCTTAGAGCGTTCGGTACGTCTTCTCACTCTCTCTATTCGGCAAACGGAGGCACCATTTAGACCTTTGGCAAGCTTTCCGCTTCTGCATATCTACCGTTTCTCCCACCTTATGAGTGGAACTTTGCAGTTGCTGACGTTACTTCACTGATCATCAGTACCAACTTCCTTCAAAATTTTGGCCTACTGGTCGACCTTACTAACAAATGGCTTCTAGACGTCTCTGCCCAGCAAGTTCCTACAATCCTACTTCTACAGTCAACACGAATCCCATATTTCACCACATCCAGACAAATAGACTTTCTGCATGCATTAGATAAGGTATTGAAGGAGCTATACATGCAGTTTCATCCATGTTCAAATACGCTCAAAATGAAAGGATGTTATTAGTAGATGCTATGTACAAATGAGCAGGCCATTAGCGTTATGGAATGCAAGGATTTATTGGCTAAGATGCTCCAGGTAACTATTTATTAAATATAGGGGGTACCCGTGGGACCTCAAACATGAGCAATCGCATCAAAATTGGTGTGCAGATGATGCTTACTGTATAGGATCATTGGTCACTATAGGAGCATGGTTCGATCTCCTCCGGTTACATGGCCCGAAATGGGGGTATCTTCCACAATTTGCCAAGTACTATCTAATTATAAAACCGGGATTCGAACTACAGGCAACTAGCTCTTGCTGCAAAATCAAGCCCCCAAGCTACCTATGCAGTTTCCACAAACTCAATGCGATTTGAATGGGATTCCCTCCACAGAGTTACAGAAGGAATTTACGAAATGTATGTGCCCCTCAGACAGAGAATTCGAAATTAATCATACCAGCGACCATCATAATAGGCGTGTGAATCTATCTAAAACCAAAATTTTTCCTCTTCCAGCAGGGGAAGGATGATTAGGAATACAGACAGACTCTGAGGGTGACTCAGCATATCAAGTAACTCAACGAGCTGGAGAACACCTCATCTCCTCTATCTGTTCTGTGGAAAAATTCGACTACTGGGAACATCAAAGGACAGTAACAGAATGCTTGAAGGAGGAATGGGAAAAAGGGAAGCTGAGCAGGAGAGGAGGAGCGAGGAATTGTTATCAGTTTAACCCCAGACAAGCTAAACATTCTCCAGCGAGTCAAGGCGTCCTCCCAATGGCTGACTGCATACACCACAACCGCAGATGGGCTCGATTTGTCCCCTGACCAGTTCCGAGATTCAGTAATGCTTCGTCCTACCTGATGGTCTTTCATCCTCATGTGAAGGATGTTAGGAAACATTCACAGTAAACCACGCACTGAACTGCAAATAAGGGTTCCTAATGAAGAGGGGGTATGCATATCTATCGGGGGTACATCCTATCTACCGAACGGTTCCACTTTTTTCCGACCTTGGTAAACCATGGTGTGCCTTGCACATGAATATATCACAGAGAAACTACATTGTCCCATAGTCACTTCATCAACCGTTCTCACCAGCCTCGACGGTATAACTTTTGGCAAGCGGTTTCTTGGTAGTCCAATCGCAACAGCTTTATATATACATCATATAGATTATATCTGTGTGTGCGTGATCTTCCTAGTTGGGCAATCCACCACACCTAAATAATAAACCTTCGTGGTGAGCAACTCTTGGGGAAATCCATATTTTTCATGATGTTTTTGGGGGTGTTTACTTTAATCAAGTACCTTACCTTTCCTTTCATATGTTTACGAGTGAAAAAAACTTTGAAAACAGAAAAAGATATATTCGCTTACAAATAGTTCCACTGAAAAGACACACAACTTGATTTTATTGTTCACAAATGACGCCTTTCAAATTCCTAGACATGTATTACAAAACATATCAACTTACCGGTAAAAAATAGAAGTTGGGCTTGGTAAAATCCATTCAATTCTTTAGCATTCCCAACAATGAATTTCTGGGATGAAAGTGATTCTTGAACACTTGAAGTCATTCTGTTGTCAAAATGTTCGCTCAAGTTCAGGACTCCATAGGTAAATTGACTCGTGATTAGGCACTGCACGACGCGAGATGTTCCTCTATAAAATTCGCCATACCAGCTCCACCGCCCTCCGAATATTTGAGTATAAATGAACTCGTGGACAGAAAACCCTTGAAACAAGTGGTAAGTTATTATTATACTGAATTTACATTTTCTCATTAATTCATATTGTTTCTCATATTGTATTGGAAATTTATCGCACAGCATAGCCGTAATAATAAGAATATGTTTTCTCATTATCATTTGGAATTTATTGGTTAGATAAGTAAGAGTTTACATTCCTCATTCCCACTTAAAATGGGATAACTAACTAGTTTTAGGGATAATTCTCAAAAATATTTTCAAAAACCGAATGGATAACATGAAATTTCCAATTGGAAGGTCGTGGACAATTGATGATTTACTTTGATTGTATGATTTGTAAAAATAACTTCTTAGTTATTAATAGGTTCATGATATTAAAAAAAAAACTGAAAATGAATGAAAAACGTTCCAGTCGTGCGGCATGACCATATGAGCGATTTTTCTTAAATTATCGTATATTATGACGTTACATTGTTTTCAAATTGGAGCACTTTGGTGGTTAAGAAATTGTTACCTACCAATTTCAGGGGAAAAAATCGTTCTAAATGATATTTTGCGATACAAAACAATTTTGGTTTTTTGACATTTTCAGCAAATATTAATGAAATTTAAGTAAATGTTTTAGCATGATTTTGTGCTTGAAATTTTTTAATGTCCTGGTTCATCGTTTATCAACATTTTTTCACTAAAATGCTGCTAAAAATATAAATCTAACGATTTTTGGGCAGTTTTTAGCCATTGTTAATGATTTTTGTTGGCAAAATTTTTGAAATTCGACCAATTTAGTGTGCACAAAAAGTTCTGTTCAACGAACTTATTTACCTATTTAAAAATAAATTTGCATAAATGCCAGAAATAAATGTGGAGACACGATTGAAAATTTGGTTAACATTTTTACAATCGAATCCCCAATATAGTAGTGCAGTAGAGTATCTAGGAGGTACTTTTTAAATACCTATAGGTACTATCCTCAGCAATTTATTGTGAATAATTTGAATTTTCATGACATTCGAAGTACCAAGTACCTATATGAGTACTCATTAGTATTATTACGACCTTTAATGGTTTGCAGCAATGAAGACATTATACAACAGACCAGCTCCAGATAATAGAATTAGCTGTTATGGCTAGATGCATTTGTTCTGCCAGGGAACTGTCCCGATTCCGGCTGGTTCGGATCGAGAGACTCACTCTCACGCTTTCATCATAGATAGTATTGTAGGCGAGGCTCCATCTACGGTTCTACAACGGTAGGTATTCTAGAAGACTATCCAAAATAGTTCGGAATATACGAGTTGGGAGAAAAAAATAAAGTATCTAAGTAAGGTATGAAAAAACGCATGAAATTAAGTTATAAAGTACGAGAAGGAAGTCCATTGTTTAAAATACAACGGGTCAGGACACTAATAGAAAATGCCGTTTCAATTTTCATCTTCGTAGGTAGAATAAGGAAGATAATAGTCTCAGAGCCTAATCAGCTGATCTAGGAGGTTTCAGACATTATAATTCATTTCTAGATGTTCCAAGAGCCCACCATTCCGAATTTCGGCTTTATAGGTTAAATAGCAAAGAAACCCCACTCTGTATATGTGTGGATCTTGACTTCATGATTCATTTCTAGACGTCCCAAAAGAGGCCTCCGTTTCAAATTTCATCTTTTAAAGGTTGAATAGCAAAGAAATTAGTTCGAGTGCTCACTCAGCTGCTCTGTGGAGCTTAAGATATTATGATTCGATTCTAGATGTCCCAAGGGTTCCTTATTTCAGTATTAGCTACATAGGTTCAATAAACATACGAGTCTGCAACACATTGGACATTTTCATGTGTGTTTTCTTATTGTATTTATTACTAAGCAGATCTCAACCGTGCATTGCACGGCGGGGATGATCTCAAGGGGCTACATACCAAATCTCAGAATCGTGGGATCATTAGGGAAAAAACTGGATTCTAGAGCCACTCAGCTGGTCTGGGATCGGTCAGTTGTGTTCAGAAGTCCCTCAAGGGGCTACATACCAAATCTCAGAATCGTGGGATCATTAGGGAAAAAACTGGATTCTAGAGCCACTCAGCTGATCTGGGATCGGTCAGTTGCGTTCAGAAGTCCCTCAAGGGGCTACATACCAAATCTCAGAATCGTGGGATCATTAGGGAAAAAACTGGATTCTAGAGCCACTCAGCTGATCTGGGATCGGTCAGTTGTGTTCAGAAGTCCCTCAAGGGCCCACATACCAAATCTCAGAATCGTGGGATCATTAGGGATTCTAGAGCCAGTCAGCTGATCGGGGATCGGTCAGTTGTGTTCAGAAGTCCCTCAAGGGGCTACATAAAACTTGGGACAATTCTTAGGCTTGAAAATTTTTTTTTTTTTTTAATATAAATCGAGAGCTTTCGAACGAATGGTCAACGTCATTTCTGATGGTCATAATCATCGTTGTGGCCACTTGGGACATTTTCGTGAGCAATTTTCGTGACGATTTTTAACATGTATCATGTTTTAGCCCTGGGGTCCTAGCGAATTTCGCGAGTCAATTTTTTTCCGCGCACGAAATTAATTACAGTGATTTCCGCCTACAACCGAGTCGTTGCTAGGGAAATGGTACTTCGTCGTTTTTCATCCCACAAAATTCGTTGACCATTCGTTCGAAAGCTCTCGATTTATCCAACAATATTATGTTAACTACGGCGAAGTGCGTGTCCAACAAACTGAGTTATGAGCATGGTTATATAAATAATTGTTTAAACACAGGTGATCATTCTCAATAATTGATATTGTGAACATGATTGCAACCGCTTGTTAATTTCTGATGTTTTCATAGAATTTCGAATCAATATCGAGGAGAAAACATGATACATGGTTGAAATTTTTGGTTCTAGAACAGAAATAAGTTTTACGTACAACCCAGCCGTTGTTAGTTTTGTTACATAGGTACTAGCCATAATTTTTGTTATGTGCCATATGAAAGACATGAAAATGTCAAAAAGAAACTAGCTCCAGAGCACACTCAGCTGATATAAGTGGCTTCAGGCTTTATGATTCGTTTCTAGATATCCCAAGAGGCCTCCGTTTCAAATTTCAGCTTTTAAAGGTTGAATAGCTAAGATCTTAGATTCAGATCTCACTCAGCTGATCCGGGGGGGCCCTGAACTTCATAATTCGTTTCTGGACGTCCCGGGTCCTCCATTTCAAATGTCAGCTATAATATTTTGTAACCAAAAACACACTTCATGTCCCGGTAAAAGCGTGTTCCACGCTAAAACATTAGGTATTCGAGGCCTTCCTACCCGTAAAAAGGCTTCAATCAAGCTTACTTTTTCTGCAATATGTATTATGTTAGTTGACTGACAGCATATCACCAAGAAGTAGTAAGACCTGCCACCAACATTTGGCAAGTAGTAAGACCTTCAGAATATCAATTTCTAAGATCTGACTTTGTCCACTACAACTGAACGGCTCAACCCATAACAATCGTTTTGGTAACTTCGGATTTATATTAGAAACAACTACTACTACTGATGTTACCTACTTTATATCCTTATATCCCACCAATGTATTCAACCAGGGTTCCCCAGGGAAAATATACTTCAAGAGTCAAAATAAATTCGATAGAAATATGGGTAACAACAAAAATGACATTCAAGTCATATAACACATACAAAAACCTTACCAAAAGGAATAAAAGAAAAGACCAGTGCTCCATACGTAGGTATCACAAATTTGAGACTTTTCAAACTACTCCCAAAAGCTGATGATAGTAAGTGACTCATCCAAATCAACAGTCGGATCGCAGAATTCAGAAACCGAGCTACATCTCTGATTGTAAAATCTCCTTCATCAATTTTGGACATCTTTGCTCCATAATTATGTATAAGGCCATAGCTGGTTAGTAAACAAATGCACACAGAATAAGCCAAGAATGGTTTGCTGAGTTTGAGTTGCTTGTTGAAAGGGTGGACACCCATATATTTGTGCACTAATAAAGGAACGTTGGAATCCATTGTACTGAACAGAACATCCAATCGACGACCACTCTTGAAAATGAGTTCAACTTGAAGAACAAATCAACTTGTTGATCTACGCTGCGATGACACAGTTTTGACACCCATGATGTTATCAATATGACAAATTTCTCTGACATGACTTCAAAATAATTTATAAGATCTCGCTGAACTCCTATATTTACTTGACACTATTCGCTTTGGCAGGATGCATGCCCCAAATTTTCGTTGAAAATGAAGGTATTGCAATGGCCTTAACAATTTTAAAATAAAAATTGTCTTAAAATTTCTTCATTGAAATCCGTTTTGAGGCATTCTGAAACCTATCCTAGAGTTTAACACTTTTTCATGTACAAGGGTGTATTTCTATGTATTTCTATTTTCATTGTAAATATGCAACTGAAATAAAATCGAATATTTGAATAGTATAGAAGTTTAGTTTTTGAAAATGATAACTAATATTTGAAAAAAGCGGGTAGGATCAAAAATACTTAAGAACATCCTCCAGAGTGTTTTTTAACTGTGGGAGGAATAGGATATTTCATTTCTCTCGCCATGATATGTACCTGTACCTACCAAACTTATAGGAATTTTATCAATTTTTTCGCGCAAAAACCATGAAAATTGCTGGAGTTAACGTCATTTTGAAGAAAATCATTAGGGAGCGTTCTCTTCACACATGTCACAAGTTCACGCGTTAGTGTTCTGATAAGTTCGAGACCAACAAATAGGAAGATTTATAGAAAATTAATGGATATAAATTATATAAAATTTGTTAATATTACAATGAGAACTGCAAATATAATATCAGGCCGTTCAATAATTTATCAAACACAATATAATAATATATCAAACACAAACTAATCCAAATTCTATATACCCCTATATGTACTTCGAATAGGATGTCACAAATAATATACCAAAGGTTCTAAAGTCAAGGATAGTGGTAATAGGGGGGTGGGGGTGTGAACATCATAAACATTGTTTTGCAATAGTGAAATTATAATGCACTGGTAATCCACTTATCCTGATAAACCTGCAGCTGGTACAGAAGTTAGCCGCATTGAGCACCACAAGCAATACGTGGCTGAGGTGAACGATTCCTATTTGTGACAGTGTGGATGCTCCTATCCACCTGGTCCTAGTCGCTAACATCCTAACTAGAGAGTGACCAGACGTAACATAGCTTTTATTTAATTTAACAGAATTCAAAACAAGAGAACTGGAGAGATAGGCGCATACATCAACAAAACCAAACCGGGGTGAATGGAATGATACTGACATACTGTTAGGATGACACAGTCTTTGAGGGGATATTTAAGATCCGTAGGAGTCGTGTCCAGAAGTGTCAAAGCAGCGGCTGGTTGGTGGAGACCTCTTACAAGGAAGGTGATTATCCTGTGATTGAAAAGATCGAAAGTGGGAAAGATCTCCTAGGCGAGCGGTTTGTAACTTGAGCCTACGCTGAGTGATGTTCAGTTTTATGAGCAGGATGAATTGAAGCCAAGAGTGATGACACTCTCCACAATGACAATTGTGATCGGAATGACACTTACTGATTGGATGAAGCGTTGAAGAACAATTTTTGCAGGCATAGAGATCAAGTTTAGCAAGATTACGCTGAGCAAAAGACAGGGCCTTCCATTCTGGCCAACAATACAAAATGATTTCGTTGGTAGTAATCAAATGTCACCTTTAAGTAGAATGTTGTGTAGGGTAATGTGTTGGTGAACTGGGGCTACAGAACGAAGGGGTGGATCGGGCACTAGAACTAGGGCTTGCTGCCTGGGCTAAGGTGGTTGGGGTTGAGAAGCGGATGAGTCAGTGGTGGGGAGCACTTTGGCTATTATGCCTTTTATGCTAGGTTGGCATGGGATGACATCAGCCAACCCCATTTCAGTACAGTTAAACTGCTGAGTGTTACCCATGATAGTGCCTCATTTATGAACTTATCTAGCTCAGTTGTGGAATATCCCATTATCAAAGGAATTTTTGAACGATGACGAATAACGTCTCTAGCTGAGCGGTATTCAACGGAATGCTCCTTGCATAAAGCTTCATACAGCTGAGCATAATTGGCCTCCTACGACGATTTATTAAACACGGTGTGGATAGTTTATTAAATAATTTCTCATATTTTATCTCATACGGGATGTGGGACAAATTGTGAATGGCTCTAGCCAACAGCCTTTTAAATTCCTCAAATCAGGTAATATCCCCATCGAAACGGGAATGGTGGTAAGTAGCTCGTTCATAACCCTAATTATGGAAAAAGTGCCTCACGCTTCATCAACTTCCACAGATGCATTTAGAGATGAAATAGTGGGACAGGTATGACTTACTGGTACAGCGGTAATTCTTAAACGAGTTTTGGAAAATAGCTAACACTGGTAGGATGTGCGTGCAAGTGAGCCCAGGTTTGGTACCACTGGCCTTGGAGGAGAGTAGGCGTATGCAAGACGCTCCAGTCTTATTGGATTTTGTCCTGCGAAATACTGAAACCGCTGTCGGACGTCCTGTACAGGATCAAGCCACCAAGAAGATAACTGTGGGTCGTCCATGCAGACACATTGGCTCCGTTTCAGTGCCTTCAAGAGGGGAAGAGTGTAATAAAGGGGGCTACGGTTGACACATGTTTGGAAACTGGGGATAACAAGCAAGATTTGTACATATATAATTATCTTTTGGGTGGTCAATAAAAAGTTAGTCTTTCCGTAGAGTTCCGATCGAGAAGTTTTCTGTAATTTTGCGAACATAACAACATCAATGTGATTCATTGACTGAAGGTCTCATCAGGTACTTATCATTTTGGTAAAAAGCAATACCATCATTATGAGCTTACTATTAACTTCAAATTGGAATTCAGGACCTTCACAGTTAAATTCAAGATCATCTCAAACCCAACATCTTCACATAGGTTTATTCAAATAAGTTGCGAGCATTGCTTCTTAAGCTGGCTTCATTAGTTGGCAAGAGTGGGAAATGAGGGAAAACTAAGAGATAAATATTAAATGGGCAAACTATCTGGTGACAGGTTGCTACACTAATGGAGTAACAGAGATGGAAATCATAATCCCACTGCTACCTGGTAAGCTGGTCAGTAGAAAATCAGAAAGGGATTTGCTAAAGGGGATAGTTCCTACGGGAGAGGTGTTTTAGTGACCAAGTAATCCTGATGTGTTAGAAAGGAGTTACCTACCATATATTATGGGCTCCAACTCGCCACGAGATTGGTGCTTGAGGCGCTGATTACCATGGGAACTGCTACTAATGTTACTTACATGGGGCGGATCTCTATTAATGGGTGTGGATGAGGTGAATTACCGGGAAAGCGGGTGATCTTCAACTCACTGTTACAACTGTGTCAATAGAGAAGAATCAATCGAATATAAAAGGTGCTTACTGTCCCTAACAAACTAGAAATGTTAGCTTGACCGGGAGATTTAAGAGAAACTAGGGATGCTAATCGATTTTCGATTAAATCGAAAAATCGATTTTTACCTCCAATTTCCGATTTTTTTGCAATTGATTGATTGTACCGATTTTTATCCAGAAATCGATTGTTTTTTGTGAAATCGATTTTCATTGCGGTGTTTGTTTTCTGTATCTTCTACTCTTTGTATTGTGTGTGTGCCTACGCAGCAGACCCACGAAAAGGAGAATAGACAACAGACTCTCCCGACCTTTCAAATATTGCAATCAAGTACGTAGCCTCAGTGTCTACTTCAGTCCCAAGCGAGAGGCTTTTTTCTAAGGCAGGTCTGTGCTTACCCAGGAACGCAACAGATTGAAAGGCGACACACTTTCCAAGTTAGGTATTATTTTTGAACAGCGTACCCGAAGATTACTTTTTCAGTGTGTAGTCCAGAATACCTTGTACATACTTTATTTATGATTCTTTATTAAACTTGGCTCACCCCAACTATGCTCATTATATTTTTACTATGCTAAAGATGTCATACATAGTTACAGTAACAGTAACTACCAATATTTTCCTAACTTCCTATTCCACACGAGAGTGGTCCGCAGTCGCTGACGAAGCCGCCCGAGCGAAGCACAGGAAGTACGATGGTGCAGCCGAAGACTTACGGGGATCATTCACACCCCTGATCAGCTCATGTGAGGGAGTCCTGCATCGAGAATTCAACATTTTTGTAAAGAAGTTGGTCTCAGTTCTAGCAAATAAATGGGAAAAACCCCGGTCCCAAGTTGCAGGCTGGGTACGAGTGAAGCTCCAGATGACCATCATCCGGGCCATCTCCATGAGACTGCGGGGGTCTAGAAGAAAAATTGAAAACCATGGACACTTTCGACAAGAGGAGGGGGTTGGAATGAACCTAGAGGATGGCGCTCCACTCCCGATACCAGAGGATTGAGCAAAAAGAAAATAGCTTAGAAACTTTACCGTGAAGACCCCGAGCCTAATCTTTAATATCTAATTTAAAATATATTTTGTTGAAAAATTATTTTTATGTTTAAAATAGATTTTTATTAAAAATCGATTTTTTTGTCCGATTAATTGGTACAATCAATCGTGAGCTCTCGATTAAAAATCGATTGTCAAATTCGATTGTTGGCTACCGATTTTGCATCCCTAAGAGAAACTAATACGGACAGGAAGGCGTTACTTTGAACAGGTTTCCTGGGCAGTGAACAGGGGTTTCTTGGGAGGAATGTTGGCTCATGCCAAAAGAAACAAGTTACTACAGCCACAAATACGAGTAAAGATGTTAATGTAATTACTTACCATGGTTGTGATTAGTAGTCTCCTTTGGTAGCGTCTGGAAGGTCGGAGTCACTTTGGCTTAAAAATGGGTTTCTCTGTGCCATGAGTTGAAGACCCTTAGTTTGTTTCTTTCTAAAGTCACCAAAGGTGATTGCTGAAACTGGATCTCTATGGGTCGAATCAGGGGTGTTGCTCACACCACCATACCTAGTTACTACGAGTAGAAAACTGTTTAGTTACTTTTGCAAGATGGAGTCAGGTTAGTGGCTAAAAGAAAGGTAGAGTTATGGACAAGACATATAACAACAGAAATCGAACAGAAGAATGCAAAGAATGTGCTACTTCAATATGAAAAATGGGTTGCTATTTATGATACAATACTCTTATCTTTGAAAAGGCTAACCAGTTCCTTCTAAAGTTACTTTGGTGTTCAGAGTAATAATATGAATTGGATAGGAGGATTTTTCTGCAAGAATTTCTAGATCTAATGTGATAGAAAATGATTGCTCGAGAGACTTACACCATGAATAGTTACTTTAAGCATACAACTTCAGTCTAGAGAAGTTAGGCTAGATGCTCGCAGAAGAAATAAGTTAGGTAGGTACCTACCTTGATTAGCCAGTATAATTGAGAAATAAACGAACTTGTGAAGTTCATTTATAATTATATCGCGAGCGTGGCACTTGAGGACGTTTCACATGTAGTATTCCCGAAATACCCTGACAGAGTTCGTTTAAAGCGACTTGAAGATTTAAATTCGAAAAGTCCGCCCAAAAAAGGGGCGGGAAAGAATTGTAGGTCCCACAGCCTCCGCCTGAGCGCAGGCCCACAGCCCCGACTGAGGCAACCCTGTGCAGCTTCCCGGCGATCTTCACTAGTTGGAAGGAACCCCCAGCGCCGCCCCATCATACCATGAAAGGGCTGGGACCGGGAGGGCGTGAAACGTCCTCAAGTGCCACGCTCGCGATATAATTATAAATGAACTTCACAAGTTCGTTTATTTCTCAATTATATCGCTCGGGGCACTTGAGGACGTTTCACATGTAGTTTGTTTACAGACACAACTGGGGCGGCGGTGAATGAAGAGGATGGAAAAGAAAAAAGTTTGAATTTTCCTTAAATCACACCAAGGAGGTGTGTGGAAGAAGCTGCTAGTTATCAAGTTCCCTGGACCCCTCGGTTTGCCCCCCCCCCCCCCCCTCTCTTTCCAGGCGTCTGTCAAAGAGAGAGACCTGGGACAAGGGAGGCATCATTCATGGTGGATCTCTGAAATCAAGGAAAATGTAATACTTCTACCTTGGTATTACCTGGAAAAAACAACGACTTCCGTCAGTTGACTGAATGAATAAAGGATCAAACTGAATATGCATAAAATCTGTACAACCAACTAACTTAGCATAAAAGACCCATTGAGCAAAAGCCACAAATTTTGTCCCCATCATAAGTATAGTTTTATTTAAGAGTATGGTGTACAGCTGTCAATTAATATAAACATTTTAGGTTGTTGGTGGAGAGTTTTCCAATGCACTCATCACTGTTGAAGTCCAAAAACAAAAGCGGGTTTCATGTCTGAAACATTTCGTATCATATCATCAATAATTTATGATGAATAATCAGAACTCCCTGAAGGTTGCGGAAACACGTGGGGCAGAAGTGTTGTAGGGGACATCAAGGGTCTATTATAGAACTTGGCGAAAACTGAGGAGTTCTCTGTCCAACCCGCTGCCTTGAAAATTGTTTGTAAAGGGGCCCCTGCCCTACTAGCTGCAGATACAGTAGCATGTCTAGTCGAATAAGGCTTGAATACATCCGAAACTCCTGCCTTCTTTAGTATTTCACTCACCCATTTGGCTAGTGTTTGTTTAGATGCAGTTGAGTAAGGTTTCCTGCAGATCAGGAACAAAGCGGAGGTACCTGCTGGTCTGAGAGGGGTGGTCAACTCCAAGTAGGTATACAAGAGTGAAGCTACACACAAGTTAGGTCGTTGTGGAAAAAAAGGGGAGTTCTAAACATGGTTGAACTTTATTAGGCCCAGAAGTTTTGAGACGATGGGAAACAAAAATTTTTGCTCCAAAATCTGGAAGGAAATTGATTTCAGATAGTTGAATAGAATGAATAGTTTGTAATCTCTGGCCTGTTGCAAGGAGGAGTAAAATCAACAGTTTGGCTGAAACATCCGGTAGTTTGAGCATTGGATGGTCCAAATAGCTTAACACCAACTGGGGGTCCCATGTTGAGTTATATTTTGGAGCTGGGGGACGAATATTTGAAACTCCTTTCAAGAATCTAACAACTGTACCATTCGCACCCACTGGGTCGTGAGATAATAAAGACAAAGCCGACCGATATGTGTTCAGGGTGGAGTACGACACCTTAGTAGAATCCAATATATGTTGAAAAAACTTTACAACTTGCATCGGTGTTGGTGACCAAGGCTCCAATAACTCGTTAGAACAAAAAACCCACCATTGTTTGTAACAGGAATGATATTGTGCGTAGGTAGAGTCAGATAGTGAAGCTAAAATCGTCTCCACAGCAGCCCCAGGACAACCCTTCCTCAAATACGCCTGCCTGACAACTTCCCGGCAATCAGTGATAGCGTTCCCGCTAATGGGTGGGTCATATTCCTGAAAGGCAGACATAATAAATTGTCGTTAGGTTCAAGATATAATGGTGGTGAACATAGTAATTGAAAGAACAACGGATACCATGGTTGTGATTTCCAGTCTGGCACCACCACTATTCCCACAGCTCTATCTGTCAATATTTTCCTAAGAACCTTTAAAATTAAAATGAAAGGAGGGAAGGCATAAAATGTCAGATCTGACCATGAAAATGTAAAAGAATCTATTCCCTCAGCTCTGGGATCGGGAAACCAGGAGAAAAACCGAGGGCACTTGGTATTAGCAGCTGAGGCAAATAAATCAATAGTGGGTGGTCCAAAGGCTTCAACTATCTCCAGAAAAGCTGTGTCATTGAGAGACCACTCCGTGTGGCCGGGGAGGAGCCTTGAGCAATTATCAGCCACTACATTCTCCCTCGACGCAATGTAAGAGGCAAAAATAAAATTATCCCGCTCCTCGCACCAAGACCAAATGCGTTTTGTTATAGCAAACAGGGGTGGTGACGCCATGGAGCCTTGCCGGTTGACACAACCAATGGCTGCTGTATTATCAGCCCTGATGAGGATGCGTACGCCAGAATCCTGGCCACAGAAATGAAGAAGGGCAAGTTCAATTGCTCGCAACTCCAGAGCATTAATATGCCAGGCAGATTCCTCTCTAGACCACCAACCATGCACATATTCAACTCCCCTGGAAGCCCCCCAACCTGATAATGAGGCATCTGTAGTGAGAGTAATGGTGTAGTTATCATTATATAATCGGTTGGACAGAGTACTTATGTTTTTCATCCACCACAGGATATCGGACCTCATAGCAGATGGAGGGGATATTTTGGCATCAAAGTTGTTGTGATTAGCTACTAGTGCCTTATTTTTCAAGAATTCGAGGTGCATAGTGTATAACTTTCCATAAGGGGTGGCTGGGCATGCTGCCACTAAGGTACCTATAATCGTTGCAAAATGACGAATTGAAAAACTTTTCAAAAGCGAAAATGAGGATAGCATCTGCCCAATTTGTAATCGTTTCGCCTCTGGGATGGAAATGGTCATATTGTTCGTGTTGAACAGAAAACCCAAAAATCTAAATTGCTGGGAAGGTGTGAACACACTTTTTGAATCATTGATAATGAAGCCCAAGTATTCTAATAAGGATCTCAACTTCCGAACATGAAGCTCACATTCAGATTGAGATGACCCCAGAATCCCGAAATCGTCCAAATAATTCACGCACTTAATCCCCTGAGACCGAAGCCATTCCATAATGGGGCGCATGAGTTTATGAAAAACGTATGGTGAAACCGACATTCCCATTGGTAAGCAGGTGAATTCCAACAAACGCCCCTGAAAAAGGAAACGTAGAAAAATTCTGGACGATTCATGCACAGGTACCATGTAGTAAGCATCTTTTAAGTCTATAGTTGCTCCATAGCATCCTGGAGATATGAGATCACGCATGGTGCGATAATCTTCCAATTTGAAGTGGGGGGCCTCTATAAATGAGTTGAGGTATCTGAGGTTTAAGATAAACCTTTTACCCCCTGAGGGTTTGTCAACCAAGAAGATTGGTGATAAAATTTGGTGGGGGTGTGAGACACAGTCCCTTATGACCCCTTCGTCTAATAGTTTCTCAATAATTGGGGAGATTTGGTCAAGAAAACCTGGGTCGGAGTTCTGTGGTAAAGGTTTTGAGCTTGGGATAGGAGGGGTGTGGAAAGGAATTTCGTATCCCCGCAACCAAGATAATATAGTGCAATTATCAGTAATGTAGAGCCAATTTTGAGAAAATGAATTTAATCTACCTCCCAAGGAAGGGATATTTACCTGAGGAATCGTGAGTACCGTTGATAAAGTGGCCTCTATTGGAGCGTCGATTGTGCTCCCTGCTGCATGTGCGCTGGACGACGCCCCGACCGTCCCCTGTATGCTTTGCGGGGTTTCGCCATTTTGTGGAGCTGCCCTCCCCGTTGGGCACCCTGGCTCTTGGCATTTCCCGAATGCTGGGAAGGCTTATTAATTGAGGCCTCCTGATGCAGACTTACTGCCGCCTTTGTTGGCTGCTGGGTTCGTGGAGGAGCTGGTAGAGGTCTCCGAAAGGATACTAATCCCTTAGCGCTTTGCCGAATACCTACATGTTCGCGGTAGCGGGCGGCCAGATCGTCGCCAAAGAGCCAGTTTGTAGGTGGAACACCATGAGAAATTTTATCAAGAGTCTTATTGCATGCTCCTAACAAAATACGACGTCTGGTACGAGTGATATCGAAGTATAGAGCCGACATGGCTCGACCAGCATCACAAATATTTTTGTAGCTAGGCTGTAAGGCACTTGCCACTTCCCCTCCCTGATTTACCACCGAGGTGAGACCCATTCCTAAGGCAGCTATTGCCGTGGCACATTGTTTTTGAAAGGAAATATATTTAGCATCAACTGCCTTGTGATTTGCTCCAATAGAAGCTTCAATCTCAGGGTTAAGCAAGGGAGGACGGAGAGCAGGAAGATTTTGCGGAATAACATAGGTTGTCCTTAATTCATCAAAAATATCCGTCGGCAGGCCATGGAGTAGATGGTGATTCCATCGACCAGCAATGCTCTCATGAATGAGAGGTGCCGCCGGAGGAGGACGTAAGGGATTTTCCCCTAAAGCTTGTAGTAATCCCGGATCCAGTCCGGCATCGGCCTCCCCTTGCCCCCCTACTGTCGGCGGAGTAAAGCCCGCAAAATCCGAAGATTGACCTGAGGATGGCAAAACGTTGAGAGGGTCAATGGCAGACAAATTATTCGGTAGAACACCTGAGTTTGACGCAACGGGGGGGTCGCCAGAGGACAATCCCGCACCCGACGGTGGAGGTGTCATAAAACCGATAGGTTCTTCATAGACCGAATAATCCGAGTCTGAAAACTGATCGTAACCCGAACCCCGAGACGTTGGTCGTCCCAACTCGCAGTTGAGATCTACTGACCGTCGCCGTATTAATTCACGATTAATATCCGATCGGGGTCGGGACAACGAACATTGTAGTTCCAATTCACGATTGAAATCGGAGGCGTCTTCATTGAAATTACGACGCCGACTACGCTGCCTAACCTCCCTAGAACCTCGCGGGGATCTAGATCGATTATCAAATCGCTCAGGTCCATAATTAAATCCTCTAAAGTCCCGATCAGAACCGAATCGAGAAAAACGAGGTTCAAATTCTTCCTCACAAAAAGATCGCGAACGCGAAATCGGTAAGGGTGAACCGACTGCTTCCCGACGGGATCGGTGTTGATATTCAGGACGAAACATCGTGATATTACTACCAAACTTATCACAAAGAATATATTGAGGTAATTACTCACTTGTTCGTCGAGCTGCGAGAAAGAACAGACAACAGAATCAGAGAAAGAGAAATATTTAAAATATTTTCGTCGCAGAACAGAACTTACGTCAAGGCGAGTTCAAAGAAAAGTGAAGATCGCCGGGAAGCTGCACAGGGTTGCCTCAGTCGGGGCTGTGGGCCTGCGCTCAGGCGGAGGCTGTGGGACCTACAATTCTTTCCCGCCCCTTTTTTGGGCGGACTTTTCGAATTTAAATCTTCAAGTCGCTTTAAACGAACTCTGTCAGGGTATTTCGGGAATACTACATGTGAAACGTCCTCAAGTGCCCCGAGCGATATAATTAAGGAAATATGTTACTTTCAAGATATATCTACAAATGTGTAACTTTCAAGATATGTACAAATGAGGATGTAAAACTGCGTTACTTCACGACTTGGACAGGATGATTGGTGTAATATGAAAATAGTTACTTGGAAAATAATCATTACTTTTGTGTGAAATGGTTTCTTAACTCAATATAATAGGTATAATATATGTACAACATTCATATGGTACTGATCCTAGTTGCTTGTAAGCATTGTTAACCACTAGCTATACTGGACGGGTGATCTATTGCAGATACTTCATTACTTAGACAAACGGTATGAAAACAAACAACAGTTACTTTACCAATCCTAGCTGCTCAAAAGCGTTGGTAAATACTTACTATACTGGACGTTAAACTCTATAACCTATCCGGTGGTTACTTCGTTCCATTTACGAATCCTTAACTACAACAAAAAAAATGGATCACTGAAAATGCAGCAAGGTTAGAAATGTTACTGAGCCTAATTATCCTTGTGTCGGTATATTAGAAACATTTGTTACTACCTACAAACATCAGCCAATGGGAAAGCTTAATACTACCCACAATGTTGCTGCTGCAGATGTCCAGGAGGTGAGAGATAAGGTAATCCGTTACCATGGACTGTATTGTCTTGGGGGGGGGGGGGGGGGGATCACACAAGGGATTTTCAGTCTACAACTGTTTGCATGGGGATCAGGACGGACAGGGGCAGCGAAATATATTGTGGACTTTTTGCATTACTACTGACTCCGTAACCCGTTGCTGAGATCGATAGCAATGCCATACCAAAAACATGAGGGGACTCGCAACATTTTAGAACAGGGGTGCTCAAACGGTCGATCGCGATCGACCAGTCGATCGAGAGTGCTTTTTGAGTAGATCTCGAGAAGAAAAAAATTTTTAATAAGTAGTTAACTAAACTACAAAAATTTATTACGTAATAACACTGCTTGCGGCAAAAGGCGGCTTTATCAAAGGAACGCGCGGTACTTGTCAAAGAAAAGCCGCGTTGTTTATTGAAACTATTATTGAGATGATTAGCGCAGTAAACGCATTCAAAAGTAAATTGCAACTTATGATAGATCAACTGAAAAGAAAGGATCTGAAACATTTTCCGTCTTTGAAAGCAAGGATTCCTCAGTTGAATTATGATACGTATGAGGCTGAATTATCAAATATTTTGGGACAATTCGAAATGCGTTTTTATGATTGCAGTAAATTGGCAAATATAGCATCATTTATGAGTTATCCTTTTTCATGTAAAGAGATTGAGGAATTAGCTACTGAAGTAGCAAGTCAGTTTAATATGAACTCATGTTCTGTTGAAAATGAGTTGGTGCAGATTATATCAGATATACATCTCAAAGCTACAGCATCTGATACAAATTTCTGGTGTATTATATCTGAAGATAAATATCCGAATCTAAGGCAAATCGCCCTTCAACTGACGGCAATGTTTGGGTCAACTTACTTGTGCGAGTCTGCATTTTCTGAAATGAAGATAATTAAGTCAAAATATCGCAATCGACTAACTGACGATCATATGTCATCATGCTTGCGATTGGCACTCAGTGGTTACGTACCATCTTATGAAAAGTATGCTGAGGACATGCAGTGCCACGCTTCAACATCCAAAGTCACTCCTTAGTTGAGTTTAACATCATATGTAACTCTTTTGTTTTGTAACAACGAATAAACTCGCAATTTTGAATAACTAGGAGTTTTTTCATTGATATTGTAGAGAAGAACTTAAGTAAACCTAACCCAAACCTTGACTAAAATAATGTAAATTGTGCGGAAAGCTAATATCTATATATGCTACGGTACACCCTACCTGGGTAGGTAGGGTGTGTCGTGTATGTACGACAACCCTGCATCACACATACTTGCAGCCTCTCAGAGTCGATCGTAAGACGAGACTCTCTCGAACGATCAAGTTTGTCCCCCACCACGGCAACTACTTGGAACCGTTCCCTACAAGAAGAACTGTGAGTTCTTCAATTCCGTTCAACCTGTTTAGTGGACATGTAAGTCAGAATGAAGTGTATAGGTAGTTTGGTGGTCTGGATGCTCGCAAGCTCGCATCTCAAAAATACATAACATCAAGTAGTCAATCCCTTAGTAAAAATGCAGATTAGTTGGATATGTAGATCAGAATGAAGTGTATAGTTTCGTGGTCTCAACACGATCACATAACAGTTTAGAAACGTAAATGTGACTTTTCATTTGTGACTCATGAGCTGCTCCGAGTTGAACGGAATTGAAGAACTCACAGTTCTTCTTGTCGGAACGGTTCCAAGTAGTTGCCAGGGTGGGGGACAAACTTGATCGTTCGAGAGGGTCTCGTGATCGTAAGTAGTCTAAAAATATTGAGGTAGATCGCCAGCAGTTCAAGTTTGAAAACCCCTGTTTTAGAACATCTGACTTGAACTGAGAGCTGGACACAATAATTGTGTGGAGGTGACTCTACCCTCCCGGTGTTGGTGGGAGGTGCGCATTATTGACATTGCTGGTTGCTGGAGCCTAGGCGGGATCATATGGAATAGGCGGGGTGACCTGCATGAAACCTGTTGTCATTTGGGCAGCACTCTAGCTGCATAGAAGATACCCTCGCCCATCATGGGCGCTTTAGGCGAGGCCTACACTTTGAAATTCTATAAATGCATAATGGAACATTAGCTCGATACCTAAATCAGAAAGACTTGATAGGGACCTTCTTTAACCCAACGTCGACCACGTGGGGTCCAGGTGGACCCCATGTGCACCTTTCCCCCCCTCCCTTATATCCACTTTGCCCCTCACTGCCTGCTCCTCGAGTAGCTTCCTACTCAGTACTGCTCCAGAGGTTGTCGAGGTAGCAATGGTCCTCCAGGATAGTGTACCTTTTGAATTCATTTCTGTTTGATGAAAATCGTTGTTGGGGTCTGAGTAGACCCCACGTGGACTTCCGTGAAAAAAAAATTTCGGCACATTCACTCACATGTTTTGTCTTAATTTTCAATCGTTTGAGCATACACACGTAGTGGTTACTTAGTTCTCCTGTTTGCACCATGGAAAAAGCTGGGAATGTGAATCAGTCGTTTTTTGTCCATACTAGTAGACAGTGAAGTGGAGGACGAAATCTTGCATAACGAGGACTCAGTGTCCGACGAGTTCTTTGTTGTGAAAACATGAAAAATACCAATCGCAATGTGACTGCAAACAATTGGTTCACGTCATACGTATTAGCGGAGGTGCTCACTAAATGTAAATTCACTTTCGTCGGCACCATGCAAAAAGGCAATATGAAAAGGCAATTTTCGAAAAAGTTCTGTGTTGGCTGAAGTTCCGTATTTTATTGAAAAACAATGGGCCTTCTTAGAGTTTATATGCCTAAAAAGTTGACTAAAGTTTATATTTCGTTCTGATATGAATAAAAGACTTGAACGTTTTGCTTTTTATTCCTTTCACTTGCGTTTTTGGTTTTCTTAGATGAGGAAATGCTTTGGCCCATGTAATTTCGGAGCTACAAGCTGCATCTTTGCTACCATAGACACGATATTAGGAGACTATCCTCGTAGACACCTCAGAATTGATTGCATGATGTTTTGACGCTAGTCCCATGCAACAATAGGGCGGCACAGCCAGAAATGTGAGTGGGCGACTATTATTCTAGCTCCCACGTGGTCGACGCAGGGTTAAAATACAACTAGGTGTTCAAGTGTTTTTGTACCATATACGTAAACCTTATTTCGATACATAGCTTACTAGTAGCTCGATACCTAGCAATAATAAAAAACAGGTCACTTTTGTCAGTTCTAAGTTCACTCCAGAAGAGTACCCAATATTAACTTATTTGTCGGTGGTATGAATCAGGAATGACGAAAATACACTATAGGCAACTACATTTACTTTTTTATGAGATGGGTAGGTACAATAATACTGTAATGTCCATATGTTATACTTAACGATTTATTACCATTTTACTACTCGATTCTTAAGCTTATTATCTGAATTCTTTATCATATTACAGTTAATAATAACATAGATGATCAGCAACACATGACATCATTCATTTTATCAATATGTTGAAGATTAAGGTTGAAGACAGATGAGGTTTCCTTATCACACGTCTGATGGAAACTCTAAAAGAACCACTAAATACGTAAAGGCTGCCCCAATCATCTGAGGAATCATCAATAAGAAAAGATGAGAAACCATTAACAATAACAGAAGAATAGTGGAACATTAATTACGCCCTAGTAAAATATTTGTCTTTACAGATTCCGAATTTTGTGATAATGAATAATTATTACTTACATATGTTATCAAGGGATAGCTGATCGGATAAAATCTGAAAGCTGTATACACTACTGATGGTCTTTCGATCACTGATAACTGCCATTGTTCCTGAAAAAATGTCTTATCACTGAATTTGTAAATTAAATGTAAAAACGCAGCAAATTATAACACAATGGTTTCATGTTTCTACATTATACAGTCCTTCTAGAATTAAACCTAATAATTGTTAAACCCCATATATAGTATATCACAAAAACTTGGAGCTTCGCGACTCCCAAAAGGGTCCACGGACCCCATAACTTTACGCTTTTTTAGTAAATGTAAAAAATCTTAGATAGAAAATGTCAGAAAAAAAAAATATATATATATATATATATATATATATATATATACATATATATATTCGGTTGGTTGATAAGGTACAAAATTAGCCTCTGCTAATCAGTGCGCCTCCGCACCTCGTAATTGTTTTCAAAGTTCCCCAAAGGAGTTTCATCTAGGAACATATCAGCACCGTAAGCCGATTAGGTAAGAAATTAGCCTCAGGGATGTGGGCCGGATCTACGAGTGGGGGGATCTTCTTGGGATTTTCCAAAAGTGGGAGCGAGCGAATTTAAAATTGTTTAATCCCACCCGAACCATGGGCCGTAGGGCGGGAGGGGGGTCGAAGTTCCGGTTAATTTGCGCTTTTTGGACTTCCCCGCTTCCCCTACCCCTCTAAACGGCCGTTGACAATTCCGGAAAAATACGGGTTTCGTAGGTTTTCCTACGAGGAAGACGACGGCGCGATCGGATCGCGAAAAAAGTATCGGGAAATGCGTCAAAAAAATGCGAGAGTACGGACCCGTTTTCTCGAAAAGTCCGCCGAAAAACTTGGTTTTTAAAAATTAAAATATACCCCATAAAGGTACGTTTTTCGGAACGGTTTTCGCGGGCGAAATAAAGGTTTGATCCCGCCGAATCTGAATCCGAAATCGGATATCGAAAAAAGTGACGAGAACTCGGTCAAATTGCGAGCGGAAGCGAGCAAAGCGATTAAAATGATTGTGCCGTGGACGAGAGAAGGCTCAAGAATTGACGTGAAGGGTTCGATGTCACAATGTTGCGAGGCGAGCAGGTATACATAGGTACCTACCTTGCGAGCGAAGCGAGAGCCATTTCAAATAATAAATACGGACTTTGTCCTACACATATACAGGTATACCTTGCGAGCGAAGCGAGCAACATCCCCGAATAAACTTTTCGTGGTTCCACGTAGTTTTATAAGATTTAATTTGTTTGTAAGAATTCCCAACTGAAAAAAACGTCTGCCAAGTTGGGTGGGCAGTACAACATTCCCTAATAAACTTTTCGTGGTTCCACGTAGTTTTATAAGAATTAATTTGTTGTAAGAATTTCCAACAGAAAAAAACGTCTGCCAAGTTGGGTGGGCAGTATAACTTCTTCAAGCGAGCGAAGCGAGCAGCATCCCCATACAGAAGTAAAACCTACCCTTAGGGATCTACCATTTGCGAGCGAAGCGAGCAACATCCCCTACATGTTTCACTTGTAATACATCGCATGTATACAGCCACACTTTGCGAGCGAAGCGAGCAACATTCCCTACATACCACACTAAACTTTTCGTGGTTCCACGTAGTTTTATAAGATTTAATTTGTTTGGAAGAATTCCCAACTGAAAAAAACGTCTGCCAAGTTGGGTGAACAGTATAACTTCCTCAAGCGAGCGAAGCGAGCAGCATCCCCTACAGAAGTTAAACCTACCCTTAGAGATCTACCGTTTGCGAGCGAAGCGAGCAACATCCCTTACACACGTTAAACCTACCCTTAGGGATCTACCATTTGCGAGCAAAGCGAGCAACATTCCCTACATGCCACACTTTGCGAGCGAAGCGAGCAATTTAACGGGGGGTCCGGGGGGCTTGCCCCCCGGCTGGACGTGGAGGCGAGCGTAGCGAGCCAGAGCGGCTAGTACTTTATAATTGTAATCTAGATATCCCAAAGGTCATCCATTTCAGGTTAAAGCACCATAAGTAGATCAAATTAGGCTCAGAGTTTTCACAGCTGATCAGAGCTCATCCACACTTTGTAACTATAATCCGAAGTAGTAGATGTACCAAAGGAGCTGCGCAGAATTTATGGAATCGCTAATTAGAAAATTTTAAATTTTTTAAACAATTACTGATATCTGATTCGGATTCTGCACCCTGAAAAACGTGGGTGAACCAAGTCTCATGCAAAAATTGCGGTAATATGAGGTTTTTGCCACTTTTGGGAGATTCGGCACCACTGTGGCTGTGGCAGCAGCTAATATAAAAAATTATAAAAATAAATTAGAGGCACATAACTGATTTGTTTGAAGATAGGTATAACAGAATTTTGAATAGGTACTGTACTAGGTACGATGGATGTATTTATTAAACAAATCAGTATTTGCAATTGAGCAATTGGATTTGTTCATAGGTGCCTATAATAGCCTAATAATGAACTGCACTGCGTTGTAGGCCTCAGCTTTTTTCTTGTTTTATCTCTTGTTTTCCCATTCCCAGATTGGTTAATGTTGCATGGGAGGGGGAGCGAGTGTGCGGGTTGGCGATGGGTGGCTAACGAAATTTGCCCCGGGCACCAACAATGCATGCGACGGCCCTGACTACTATGAGTAACTCGTTTTCTTTCCATGACTGAAGACGTCAAAGCACCCCTCCCGCCTGGGTAAAACCCCCCTGCACAATGTGACTTCACCATTGGAGAAAACTTTGAATAATCTTGAAAAGAAAACTACTCATCGTTGGAGAGTGGAGATGGTGTCAAATTTTGTAGATTTAATCTATTTCCATAAATTAAAAAAACTTGAAATGAATGCGTGGGTGACGCTAATTTGAAGATGTCGTTACTCGCGCCTGATTTCGCTATTCAAGTTCAAGCTCCTAGGAAAAGCGTACAGATTAATGTATCTACATCATTCTGGGTGGTTTCATTCGATTCTTAACGATTGAATCTATCAATGAAAACCAAAAAAATGTTGCTCTTGAAATTTTTTGAGATTTTGAGTTTTTAATATTTCAGCATTTAAATACTACCCTTTAGGGTTAATCAAAATTGATGGCGAGCCTCTAGGACAAAATAACTTGACACCAAATGTGTTTTATAACCGAAGTTTGATAAACACTGGTCCATTATTTGGAGAAAAGCTCTGGGCGGCAGATGACTGATTGACTTTTTTTCTTTTTTATTTCGATTTTTGATTTCAATGAAACTTGAAACATAAACCAACATAATTATCATTTATGTAACTTTCAGAGGAGTATGGATCTCCTCCAAATATTGCCAATCACCATCAAACCACATCTCGGAGAGGCGCTGTTAATTGGTCACAGTACACCAAATCTCTGCTATTCATATGGGACCGATCTGACTCAAGAACGTGGTCCCCCCTCAGAGCTTGGTGCCCCAAGCTCCTCAGGAAGTTGGTGAACTCGTTCCCCACAAGCAGAGATCACAGCAATCCAGACCTTGCGAGCCCCCATGTTGTGATGGACTTGACATGCTATTCACGCCCACTGCCCATTTACATCTACAGCAAACTTCCTCACAAATCCCCAAGGACACAAGCCTGGCAGCATTGTACAACCATCCAGTTCAGACGCAGGACCCTTAGTGAATCGCGGTTTTACCCAATCCTAACGATCCCCTGCTTCAACACCCCCTATGATTTCGGACAGAAATATAGTTCTGAAGAGCTACTAGGACACCGACCAGAACTTAAAACAGAAATTAGCGTTGCTGACCAAGATAAACATCTACATCCAGAAAACCAGAAGCTTCCGCCCTGCAGCACAAACTATTTCATTCCGTCTTTGACAAGCCCAATGAAGAGGTTTCTTCTCTGGATGTTGAATACACCATTGACATCCGAGACTCGCCATATACCTAAACCTAAAACTGCCCCTTAACATACCTATTCTAGGTGCTATAACGTTCAAAACAATACATGTACAAAAGGAAAGTTATAAAGAAATTAATTTTTCGTCGATTGGTCACTAGAAAAAGTAAAAAGCACCGGAAAATGAGGAAGATGCCTATCGAATTTCCAAGTTTTAGAAAACCGAGAAACACCACTTGTTAGCATATTAAAGGTCAAACTTGACATTTAATCAAATTCCTCAAATTAATAAAGAAAGTTGTAGCTAATCATTTTCTACGTCGAACAGTCACAAAATTTTTGAGAATACCATGCTAATGAAGGGCTACTGGATTACCTACTTAACAATATATAAATATATATATACAGCAGAAGAGCTGTCTATTACTGAAATAATAAACGCTCTTGTGATTATGTGCAGGTTTTTTTCTATTCGTGTTGGAATTTGAGATATTAGGTCAATTGGGAATATATTTTATCCATTGTAAACCAGTTAAGGGAGGTATCGGAATCAATAAATTGAAAACACGACCTTGCACTGTAAAGGTTATCGGACTAAGCTGTCAATTTTCTCAGTTCGTTATGAATCTAACCTTAAAAAAAAAAAAAAACATCGCTTTACACCTTTATCGACCGTACTCACTATCTTCCGATTGATTGTTTGTTAGGTCACATATAGTTGAGTCACATGATGTTCCCTGACAGCTTGCTGAAAGTCGAACCGACAATGTTACCCCCTATAGTTTACAGCTTTGATTTAAAAAAAACTGTACAAGAACTGTACCTACGTTAGGAAAGAATAATAGAAATCTATATGGAAATAAATATGAACCTACTTGTTATACGATGTTTCTTGGATTGACCTGATGTAGCTTCAGCTACATTTTTTACTAGAACTACGTACCTGCCATTGCCTGCATGAATTGCTATTATGTAATAATTCTTATTGAGCAACATAAACAATGATCAAAACATCAGCAAACATGATAAAACATCAGTTTAGAACATTGGCTGCAAGATGTCTTTGGAAGTTTCTTTCACTCGGGATTTGGGTTTAGAAAATAATTATATTTTGGGGTATTATTTTCAATAGGTAATGAACCTTTGTAATCGATGAAGAAAAAGACAACTTTGAAACCCCCTCAAATTAGTCGGTTCAAGTACGTTTCAAAATGCAGAACGTCCAAAAACCGAGAAAAAAAAATGCTGCAAATTATTAAGCAAAGGGATATTATTTTTAAACTGTGTGACTGGTATATCAATTGGATCAATGGTATATCAATGCTTAAGCCCGATAATCTAAACCTACTTAATATTAAACCCTATATCAACATTTGTCTAGCTTATTGGATACAACAAGCACCTTATATACGGAAGTGCTTCCTCTCCGATAACACAGTAGTGATGCAGAGTTGGAGATAGCCCTTCTCTCCTGGCAATCCATGTCTCACACACCCGTCATTACATATACGTCCCACGTAAGCGATTCAGCGGGGTTTTCAACGAGATCTGCCCCTCGAGCAACGACATTGTGGCCAGAGGTTTCCGTGTCTTCAACAATCACTTTCCACGGTACCTATCAGGATCCTCTTTGTAAACCACCTTTCTTGTCCTGTAAGAGGAACTCCCTCTTTCCTATTAGAGTTCAAGATACCCCTGAATCTTCCAGCTTACAACGTCATTGTAGGTATATAACCACTCACTGTGAAATCATGAAAAGTAGTGTATCAGACGTATGTCAACAAATACGGTACCTAGCTGATAAGTCAGTTGCAAATTCTGAAGTCCCCCAGCGTAAATCCAAAAATGTTAATTGTGTTTCTTTGGATTTATTTAATGAAGCAATACCGAATATCACTTGTACCTACTTTAGATGAAAATAGGTCCGAATCTCAATATCAGTATTTATCACAAAAAATTGAAAATATCGAAATTAGGATAGCTGACCAAGCGAATATAGGTTTAAGTCCATGGGGGGGAGGGTTTTGGCAATTTTGAAAAACATTATGAGTTCCACTTGAAAAACCTTAGAAAAAATCAAGACATCTTCAACAACTCACTCGAGAAAATTGCCCACTGCTGTGAGGTAACTACTCCAGGAAACGGTAGACAGAATGCTGAGAGAAATCAACAGTTTGATATGTAGAGTAGAGAATAGAGATTTTCAGGAACGATGTACGAACTTGAAAATCCAGAAGGATGACAAGGATTCATTAAATTATCAAGGAAAACATCATATTCAGCAACAGCTCATTTAATATAGCACCGCAATTTCTTTATAATTTAGAGGCTAATGTTCCAAATCTTAATAAGGACCTGCGCTATTTCAGTTTTATAGTTGGCTACAGCCTGAAAGGCGAAGTCTTCGATTGGTGGGAGGTGATAAAAACTCAGTTCACGAGTTATGATGATTTCAAGTATTGGCCTATTGACCATAGCATTGACAAACGGTACACTACCTCCTTGCTCCTACCATGAAAGACAAAAACTAAACAGGGAGGATCGAGAGAACCTTTGAGAACCTATTGATTTATTCTCTCAAGAATTCGCTTGTAGAACTGGCATATCAGTTCTTTTTGTAGAACGACTTGAGACGATTACTTGTCACCGTTTGATGTATAGTTAGGATGAGGAACTGTAGGGTCTGGGTAGGCTTGGACCGTTCAGGGTGTAACGGTACAACGATCGGATCCGCAGTGGGATCGGAACGGATCGGTACCCGTTCCCATTTGTACCAAGCCACACAGATCAAAACAAAATCGCTGTTAATTTTTTTTTTTTTTTTTTTTTTTTTTTTTTTTTTTTTTTTTTTTTTTTTTTTTAATTAGATCTGCTTATCTCGTCGAGGTGATCATTGAAAAAAGTGATGAAAGAACGGATCGAAGTGAGATCGGAACCCCAAGGTTGGGATGAACCTACCCCGTAGGTTGAGATTTAGCTGTATGGATCTCTTCTTTTCGCTGGATCGAAAAGAGACCGTCTCCTTTCGTTCTTGGAACAAGAGGTTGGGGTTGTCATAGGTACCAACTAATTCCTACTAGGCTGCATTGAACCAACCATATGTACCTATTCTCGGAAATTATAAATGTGCCTCCTAAGAAATTTCTCCATTTTTTTTTTTTTTTTTTTTTTTTTTTTTCAGGCATAGTTAATTCTCCAACTCAATTTGTGAGTCCAAAACTCCCGAGTAATTCTTAGCAAGTTAGTATTAGTAGGAAACAAGGGACAGCAAATATTCTGTTTCTGTATGCCTTCAGCGTCGTCTCACAACTATTCAAGATTCCAAGAACGGAAGGAAGAAATTTTCCTTCTTCCATGGAACGTATCGAAGGGTCCCACCGCTCGACACCTCTGAGGGAAAAAGTCCAGTCATGCAGCATGACCCCATGAGCGAATTTTTGAAGAAATCTTCGACGTTTCAGTCGCTATTGATCGTGTAGAGAAATTTTAGTTTCTGATTTTGATAGACAAACATGGAATCAAATTCTATCTACAGCATGGTTCTAGCCTTAAACAGCATGGTTCTAGGATTTGTTATACAGGTATACTTCCATAAGAGTAGTTCAATCTGAATTTGGAAAATGTTTCATGCAAATATTACCGATTTTTACAACTAGCGAACGGCATTAATTGGATTTTTGACTGATTTTTCAACTTTGAAATTTTTGAAAACTTGATACATATTCTTATAGGAAATTTTACGCTGATTCCGAATATACCACATGTTAGTATGCTGAAAAAATTATTTCGCACAACAAATCGCAAAAAACAGGCTATTTTGACATTTTTGACTACATTTTTGAAAATTTCAACCCGAAGATGTAATCCGATCATGCTGGCCAACAAACTTGAACTTTCGTTTTGTGTCCTTAACATTTTAAAATTTGTTTGAAGTTTCTAGCACAATTCTACGGACAGTTATCGTCTGGAATGACACATATATACATACATACATACATACATACATAAAAAAATGCGTTAAACTTCAGAATATGATTCAGAATACCCTAAAACGGATTTCTGCATAAAAATTTTTCAAAAATTCACATTCTACAAATTTTGAGGCGAGAGCAATAGCTTAATTTTCTTCAAAAATTCGCTAAAACCAGATCCGGATGTCGGGATCGATACCTACAATTTCTTACCGGAAGTTTATGAATTTAATAGTATTCGAGTTACCTGAGCTTCAGTTTTGCTGATCAAAGGGAGTTCTTCATGTTCCATTGAGTTCATCACAAGAAGGGCAGAACCTCCTTTCCTAGTCCCTGATGGGTGATCTGCACGATACATTTTGTAATTTGGAACAAAATGCTTATAAGACGGAAACTTGTTAATTTTTACCGCTTGCACGGAAAAAACTCATGCATGTTGTCCTGGTCCGCTCGATGGGATGAGTTGTAATGTTTTAATTCCCGTTTTAATAATTTTTTTCCCTACTGGGTCATTCTCATTTCATTTGCTGCTTTGGGTCAGTGATGTGAAATATGAAATTGCTCGAAAATGAGGTTAGATCGGCAAATACAACTCATTGTACATTGCAGATTTGTGTTCCATATATGAACTGTAAGTTTTTCATTGATGTATTTTATATTTATTTTTTTGTATTAAAAAACATAATATCCAACTCATGAGTGTTACCAGATTTCAAAAATTGATTTCTCTAAAATGGATGACTTTGGTAAAATTGTTGTCGGGGCTCAAGTGAGTACAAAAGAATCACGTTTAAACGTAATATTCAGATTTTACGGAATTCATGTTGAAGGCAGTGTAATTGAGCTTAAATCTCAGGAGTGTTACCCTATTATCAGGTGTGTTACCTACCCATCCTTGGTCACACTCCTGAGAGGTAACACTCATGAGAATTTCCAGTAAAAATTGCGTCACACAGGATGATGAAATAAAAAAATTCGGGAATGGCTACTGTTTGAAACCTGTCATTAAGCAGTATGGTTGTTGATATTGGATTATTTTGTTTAAGCACTAGCAACACTCGTAATTTGTGTAACACTCATGATTGAAAATAAAAATACTCAACATGTTTCTAGGCTTCTTTCGCTGTAAAAACTGCTGCAACTCCAAGCACTCCACTACAGTCTCACATCTTCAACTGGACAATATAAGCTTCACATCTGTTTCCCGCCATTTTCCATTGGCTTTCTTGATCGCAAAAATGATAATGAGAAGAGATATGGGGACTGACTGAAAAACTAGTTTTTCACGGGTCGGTAAAAATCTTAAAAATGTAAATCCTTACTCTAAATAAAGAGGAACCAACTTACTGCAGCTAGTAACCCTGACCAGTTCTAGATTGTCATTTCTTTGTTACTACCTAACTTCTACTTACATGTTAGGTAGGAGGGGACAGTAGCACTCATGAGTTTCCAGGATTTCAGGTTTCATTCCTCATCACTGTGTATAGGTTAAAGAGGATTTTGGGCAGTCAAATTATTACTTCTTTGATCTCCCAACTTATACTTCCTTTTTTCCCCAAAATCGCTAGTTCTGGTCAAGAATTGTGAGAATTCGTCGTCGGGGACATGAAAGCGGCAAATGAAACGAGAATGACCCTACTGCAATTATTTTTCTTAGGCCCTATTATGCAGTTTTCATAATTGTTGTCCTGGTCCGCTGGATGGGATGAGTTGGAATGTTGCTCTTCTTTGAATCCCAAATCCCGTTTTAATTTTTTGTTTTCCTTACTGCAATTATTTTTCGTAGGACCCATTATGCTACTTAACTTGTAGGTAAGATAAGAACAGTCGGTAAAATCACTTAAATTAAAAATTCGAATTGTTTTGTTGTTGTTGACATTTTATGTCTTTGCTATGGCACATAAACTAAAAAAAAAAAAAAAAAAAAAACGTCACGGAAAATTGCTCACGAAAATATTTTGATGATTTCCGCTTACAACCGAGTCGTTGCTAGGGAAATGGTACTTCGTCGTTTTTCATCCCACAAAATTCGTTGACCATTCGTTCAAAAGCTCTCGATTTATCCAACCATATTATGTTAACTACTGCGAAGTGCGTGGCCAACAAGCTGAGTTATGAGCAAGGTTATTTGAATAATTGTGTACACTCAGGTGATCATTCTCAATAATTGATATTGTGAACATGATTACCACCGCTTGTTAATTTCTGATGATTTCATTGAGCTGGTGTTTCGATGATTTGATTCATAGCAGGTGATCCAAATATTGCGAGAACGGTTTGATTTGTGAAGCGGTGGTTAAATCATTTTAATAGGTAATTTCTATGCTTTACACTCTAGGAAGCTGTAATTTCGTGTGTCGCCTCTTTAGGACATTTACTTGACGATGCCCAGGGTCCGGATCAGATGAGTGGCTCTTAAAGCTAATTTCTATGTTTTACACTCTAGGAAGCTGTAATTTCGTATGTAGTATCTTTAGCACAATTACGTGACGATGCCCAGGGTCCGGATCAGCTGAGTAGCTCTTAGAGCTTGCATACGAGTCTGCAACACATACTTGTCTTCAACTAAAGACATAAAATGTCCCAATGTGTTGCAGACTCGTATGCAAGCGTTTCATTAATTGCTAAGAAATAGTGACTTCCTCATTTTCCTGATAGAGTAGCGAGATTAGTAACGTATTGAAATTAGGTAACAACCTAGTTACGTACTACATTTTGTGATCACGATCACGCTTATTTTGTCATGACCCCCAGCCAAAAGACAAATCTGTGTCAAAAATACCCGATCCCACCCTGGATCGGACGGCTATTTCTGATCCATGAAACCGGTGGAACCGCCCTTCCCTAGTTCTGGGTGAATCTACCTACTGTTCCTTATCCTCATTTACACCAAACGGTGATAAGATTATAGAGTTTTTGTTCTTTCCATATCTCGTACGATTTTCCCCCCGTTAACGGGTAGAGCAGTGTCTAGAGCAAGCAACTTTAAATGCTAGCTTTTCGCGTATTTCTACACATATGTACACGTATAACCAAACGATATTGTCACAATGAAGTTTCTTTAGTATTTCAATGTCAATGATTCTCTTGAATTCGACATTGAGTAGAAGAAGCTTGAATTAATTTTACTGTCTCCTTTATCGGCTATCTACACAGGAATGGAATAGCTAGGTTCGAGTAATTAAAGAGTTTTAGTTCTTCCCGTGATTTTCTACCCGTGTTAACAAAAATCGGACGGTAGACCTACGGTTCTACAGTCAGATCATTTAATAATGATCAACTTTACACACTACTAGTTCAATACGGTCACTTAGCAGTATTAGTTACTTAGCGTAATAAATAAGCTTTCCTTGACACTACAGAGGCTTTGGGATCATGAGATGTTGTGATAAAATGCATTCCAAAAACGCTGCAAATTATTACACAAAGGTTTATTATTTTTTCAATTGAGTGTGATCATAGTCAGGGGTGCCCACAGGGGGGGGTCACGACGCAAACTGCGTCGTTAAAATTTTTGGGGGGGGGGGTTAGAAAAATGAGTATTTTTTTAATTTTTTTATGAACAAGTAATAAGATTTATACTAACAAATTAATTAATTACATTTGTAAAACAAGAAATACAACATTCTTTATCACATCAGTGTATCATATTTTAGTTGGGGGGGGGGGGGGGGGGGGGGGTCGGGAGTTTGGGGGAGGGGGGCCTCGAGTCGTTGCGCTAGGGGGGGGGTGGGCACCCCTGATCATAGTTTTAGTTGGCTAGCGTACGTCATAAGGCCCGTCCAGACTCCTCGGCGTATCCTATTTCGAGTTGCCACAACCTATACTTCTATAATTATATACGCATGTTTATATTTCTCGATTTGAGCTCCAATCTATTCAAATAGTTATTGCCTTAATAATATCATTATCTAAGCACGTACGAAAAGTCGAGAGGATATGTTATTAAATATGCGTAGGAAAAGCTTTGGTATTAACACACAAATATGACCTTGAAAAACATATATTCATGCCTCGAAGGAACGCCGGCGCCGTACCCACCACAAGGGGTTTTTTAAGTCAATTCTTAGGCCTTTTATGGCCCGGACGGCGGACGGTGAACGGCGAACGGCGGACGGCGAACGGCGAACGGCGGACGGACATTTCAAATTTGGATTCTACGCACCTTGAAACGTAAAGTGACAAAGTTTGAGGGGGGGTTATAAAAATTTTTTGCTACACGATCACATAGGCTTATTATTGGAAATAATAAACCAAAAGTGGCGAACGATTTTCCTGCTATCAAAACTAAGGGAGTTACACTTCCCTAGTAACGCATTGGTTGTACGTGAAAATCAACACCGTGACGTGACGCTCGTGACGTGACGAAAACAAATGGAAACGTCCTGATAATCATTATTAAATGATAAACGTATAAGTATTTTACACATTATAAGTTCATGATGGTTACTTAGCAATATTAGTTTATAAATAAGCGAAATAAATCAGCTTTCCTTGACACTACAATGGCTTAGGGATTATGAGATTTTGAGATAAAATGAAAGCAAAAAAAGTCCAGTCATGCAGCATGACCCCATGAGCGAATTTTTTAAGATGTTTCATGCAAATGTTTCATGTAAATATTACCGATTTTTATAACTAGCGAACGGCATTATTTCGATTTTTGACTGATTTTTCAACTTTAAAATTTTTGAAAACTTGATACATATTCTTATAGGAAATTTTACGGTGATTCCGAATATACCACATGTTAGTATGCTGAAAAAATTATTTCGAACAACAAATCGCAAAAAACAGGCTATTTTGAATTTTTTGACTACATTTTTGAAAATTTCAACCCGAAGATGTAATCCGATCATGCTGGCCAACGAACTTGAACTTTCGTTTTGTGTCCTTAACATTTTAAAATTTGTTTGAAGTTTCTAGCACAATTCTACGGACAGTTATCGTCTGGAATGACACATACATATATACATACATACATACATACATATATACATACATATATACATACATACATACATACATACATACATAAAAAAATGCGTTAAACTTCAGAATATGATTCAGAATAGTCTGAAACGGATTTCTGCATAAAAATTTTTCAAAAATTCACATTCTACAAATTTTGAGGCGAGAGCAATAGCTTAATTTTCTTCAAAAATTCGCTAAAAGTGGCTAACGATTTTCCTGCTATGAAAACTAAGGGAGTTACACTTCCCTAGTAACGCATTGGTTGTACGTGAAAATCAATAGAAAACCCCACCGTGACGTAACGCTCGTGACGGTCGAAAACAAATTGAAACGTCCTGTTAATCATTATTAAATGATAAAATACTGAGATACTAACTGAGCATGCGCGAATCCAATTTTTTCTTAGGCCGTAGGTCTGTTAATTACTCTAAACTATCGCTATTCAATGGCTGTGAAGAAAGCTGATAAAACAGAGTGTAAAATCATTTATTCTTATTCTTCTCGATCTCGAATTCAAGAGAATCATTGACATTGGAATATGAGGAGACTTTAGCATGACGATAGTGTTTGGTCATTTGTGTACACCCGTGTAGAAATACAATGAGCTAGCATCTGCATTTGCTTGCTCTAGACGCTGCTTTATGCGTTAATGGGGGAAAATCTTATGGGAAGAACAAAGACTCATTATTGTTATAACAGACTAGTCGCTCCAGCTCGCTTCTCTCGCCTCCACGTCCAGCAGGGGGGGCAAGCCCCCGGACCCCCCTGTTGAGGTGTATCACAATTGAAACATGTAGGGGGTGTTGTTCGCTTCACTCACTCGGTGTGGCTGTATAGATGCGATGGTATTTTTATAGTAAATTTAATTGATCACTGCAAAAGTGTGTGGTTATATGGAGAATGAATATATTTTTGTTTAACTCATGTAGTGTGTTGTCAACGGACTACTGGTATATCTGCTATAGAGTGGACGGATGAATTCCAACACTCCCCCACAAGGAGACACTATAGCAGATTGAATTTCCTCCAGGGTCCCATATCCAAGTTCCTATTAATCTGGATGTAGGAAGTCGTCTGAGCGTTGACAGTGGTAGTTCAGAATCGGCACGTTTCCATTGCACCAACATTTTGCCGTAACGAGTATTTTTGCTGCTAGTGAATTTTTGTAAATTCATGTAAGAGATTGTATAGTGCAATGGTAGTCGTTTAATTATTTGGCCAACGTGAATCATTTTGGATCCAATCTTCTTATTTAATTTTGTTTCACTACCGCATTCAGTTTTCCCATCTTTGTAAAATTGTTTTCGATTTTGATGATAAAACTCTTTTTTGTTATATGGCAAGTTGTCAATGTGGTTTTCAGTGTAGTAGCTTTCATATTTATCTACAGAATAGTTTCTAGAAATTTGTAGCTCAAATGTTTTCAAATTTGAATCACTATACACGCAACTCGGATTTTTGTTTCTTACTAACAAAATTGGGTTTTCCTCTTCTGAATTCTTCACATTCTTCACATAATTCTTCAGCAGTTCATGCTTCGCATCTGTCTTCTGAACGATTAGATTTTCATTCTTTTTGTCAAATTCATTCCAATAATGCTTTTCAATAATTTTCATCTTACACGATTCCGTTCCATTTGTTTGGGCGATGTAATTTTCTCCAATTTTTGCATGAGCACCCTCTTCTTCAAGTTCAACAAAATGTGTTTCCTGAAATTTCTTCCAAACTGCATTTGACGTCTTGCAATGTTTTATATGTTTGAGCATACATGGAGAAATAGTCAGTACCATTTCAGCCCATGCATTTTGGTCGACATCGTCCCATTCTTCTGTACCAATTTTTCCGTACTCGCGGTTTTTAATGTTGGCTAATACATACCCAAACATATTTTGCTTTGTAGCAATTTCTGAATCTGCACCTTCCAGGTTTCAAAATTTTTCTCGTCAAATGGCTCGATTGCTGGATACCACTCCATTTCTTCTTTTGCTGATTCCTCTTAATTATTTAGTTACCTATTTTCCTTTACCTGCAGGATTCTCAGCGATTACTGCAGCCCATTACCTATAGTAAATTTAATTGATCACTGCAAAAGTGTGTGGTTTTATGAAGAATGAATATATTTTTGTTTAACTACATGTAGTGTGTTGTCAACGGACATGGTATATCTGCTGTAGAGTGGGCGGATCGATTCCAACAATTTTACTGTCGAGTGGGACTTGTAGAATGACAGGAAACGGTAGATCACTAAGGGTAGGTTTAACGTGTGCGAAAACGGAAGTTAGTGAAAAACGTTGTCTATTTCCACGAAAAATAAAGAGTTACAATGTTAAATCGATTTCGACGGTTAGGCCATCATCAGTAACAAACAATAACTGTTATTGTTTGTTACTGATGATGGCCTAACCGTCGAAATCGATTTAACAGTGTAACTCTTTATTTTTCGTGGAAATAAACAACGTTTTTCACTAACTTCCGTTTTGAAATGGGTTTCCACAACTTCGTCGCGAGTGATTTAGTTCGTATTAACGTGTGTGGGTGATGTTGCTCGCTTCACTCGTTTGAGGTGGGTTGTCACGCTCCCTTCCCACTCTCTTTGTGGAAAGCATTGATGCGATGGAATATTGTCCATCCCAAGTCCGTGAGAAAAACCTCTATGAAATTCGACGTGTGTAGAGAATGTTGCTCGCTTCGCTTGCTCAGTATGGCTGTATATGTGAAGAAGTTATACTGCCCACTCAACTAGGAAGACGTTTTTTTCTGTTGGAAATGACTATAAAACACGGCACCTCATGTGGAACAACGAAAAGTATAATTTTTAGAACATTTCAGTACTAACAGAACAGTCAGATGTTGAATGTTTGTAAGTATTTGTTTTCCAGTTCTATTTTTCTGAACGGACCATTATGGAATGGGATGCGATGGGATATAGTCCATCCCGAGTCCGTAGGAAAAACTCTGTTGAAATCCGACGTGTGTAGGGAATGCTGTTCGCATTGCGCGCTCAGCGTGGCTGTATAGATTCGATGGTCATGTGTGTAATAATTTGCTGCGTTTTCGCTGCAGCGGATAGTATTTAATAAACCTAATAAACTTTTCGTGGTTCCACATAATTTTATAAGATTTAATTTACTTAAAAGTAATTTCCAACAGAACAAAACGTCTGCCAGGTTGGGTGGGCAGTATAGCTTCCTCGCTTACAAAAATTTAACATCCGGCAGTTCTGTTAGTACTGTTCTTGAAACTAAACTTTTCGTGGTTCCACATGATCTTTATTGGATAGCCGTTTTACGCAGATAAACGGCCTATCTATATTGCGCCTAATGAACTTTTCGTGGTCCCACATAGAAAACGTAGCAAATTATTTCACGGCAAGTAATTATTCTCGTTTTGCCCCTTTCATAAGATTTTCTCTTTTTTTCTTATTTTGGTGGCTCCAAATAGTCTTAATTAGATTGCCCTTCTACGCAGATAAATGGCCTATCTTTGTTAAACCTAATAAACCTTACATGGTCCCAAACAGTGGCGTAGCTAAGCCATTTCTTATGGAGGGGCAACAGTCGAGGATTTCATTTTATTTTATAGTTTTGCTATTCATTTCTAGTGCTTGTTGCTGAGTATACGAAGACTCTTAATTAACTGCCAAACGTTCATATACCTAAGTAGGTACTTAGGTGCTCAATGGCTTTTTGTAATGATCTGAAATCACGGACGCTTTCATGAACCTATTCATGAACCTACCTATAGATTATTAAAGCATAATACTACTTAGAAAAAAAAAAAATTATCCAAATAACTAATCAGAACGTGAAAAATTACGATAAATACGAATAGGTACCTACCGATGAATTGAGAGCACTAGGTTTATTATACTATTATTCTAGATTTACTGCATGCAAATTCATATACTTACCTATGTGGACTTGCTGTCTTATTTTATAGGTTTACAGGTTTATCCTCAATTGTTACTTCCGCGTGAAAATAACTTTTTCTGGACAATATCATACAATATTGTATTATATAAGCAGGTACCTACCTACCTACCAACGCGAAGTGAAATACAGGGCATGAAACCGAGATCAAGAAACATAAAAAAATGTAAACAAACTCAAACCAGCAATATGTTAGGTTAGAATAGAAATACTGCTACACTGGATTATTTTAATCTTTTCTATTAAACTATTTCAATCACCACTGCAGGCTTCTATTTATTGTATTCTTGCTTCATTTTAACTGGGATTTTATTCGTAAATTAATGGTATAGTACGTTTTGAAACTTACGGTTTTGAAACGAACAACCAAGCTTGATCAATTAGGCAGTGAAAAGTAGGGGAAGTTCATAGGGGAATTGGTGGATACTGAACAATGGATATTTTTCTAGGGAAAAATCGCATATGGGCTCGCCCCAGAAGGTAGTGGGGAACGATTTGATTTCAGTTTGTAGTATCCACATTTCCGTTTCCTTGACTAGTGATTTTAGTAGTCTCCGTGGGGCTGTACAATATCCACGCCATTTTGCCCCTACAGAAACGAACCTAATTAAAATTTCTTCATTTCTAAGAGCGTCTCAAGTCGCTAGGCAACCAGAATCGTATAATAATTATGGTAGTTGTGTTTTACTTAAAATTATTGATTTGGTTATATCCATACAACAAAATTCTGCATCCTCTATAATTTATGGAGGGGCTCTGCCCACCCTGCCCCTCCTCAAACTACGCCACTGGTCCCACATAGAAAACGTAGCAAATTATTACACACATGTCCCACTCAACAGTGAAGATCATTGGATCTATACAGCCATACTGAGCGAGCCGGAGCGGCTAGTTATGAATCAGTCTAAAGTAATTCCAGAGTGGAAATGGCCATGCTCCATACAAATTACGAAAAGGTGACGTCACACATTTGTTAGCCAATCTCGTAGCTTTCTCATCGCCTACCCCTTCTCTTGATTTTAAAATTCGATTTTAATTATGAAAATTAATTTTATTGACAAATTTCATCATATATATATGTGAATCAGAGGTGGACTAGCGTATAGGTAGTAAAAAAAGGTTTCAGGCCAAATTTGAGATGGGTGCAAGTTCCTCATTGGGTTCTTTTCCGTTAATTCACTACCACCCGTTTTATTCGTTTCCGTTAATTCACTACCGCTAGATATATATTCTATTGTTCTAAGAACTGTTCCCCAATCATTAAGTCCACGTCCACTGTGGTAAAATAGATCAGAATGCTGTGTATAGTTTAGTGGTCTGGATGCTCGCAAGCTCGCATCTAAAAAATACATAACATCAAGTAGTCAATCCCTTAGTAAAAATTCAGATTAGTTGGACGTGTAGGTCAGAATGATGTGTATAGTTTGGTGGTATGGATGCTAGCAAGCTCGCATTTCTAAATTACATAACATCAAGTAGTCAATCCTTAGTAAAAATACAGATTAGTTGGACATACAGGTCAGAATGAAAGAATGGTAGTGAATTAACGGAAAAGGTCCCCTCATTGTATTCGATATATCGCAATGGAGCTTCATTTCAAATTTCGGCACCTGATACCAGTTGAACTGAATTTCAGAAATTGTATTTTTCAAAATCGTGTACCTATGTTGTAGTGAGCTGGTGTTAAGGTTGATAGTACCTATTCTTTAAGAATCAAATGAAACCTTATCACTGATTTTAAAAACTGGGCGAAAGTGAAAATAATAAAATTTATAATTTTTGGGTTCTAGAGGGAACAATACGAGTTTTCTGAAGAAAACAAGCCCTAACAAAAATCTTTTCTAGAGATTGGATTAAAATAAACAAATGCGGTTGGTAGTATTTTATCTACTCCACTTTTGATTCAATTTAACCTAAATTATTTTTACGTAGGCGAGCCGTTCAACCGGCATGTATCAATACTCATACTTATGCGTAGGTACATACTTCCCTACTTAAAAGTTATGAAAATTTTGGAATAGTTTTAGATTGCTCCAAAACGGATATCGATGATAAATAAAAACTGATAAAATCTCGTTTAACGGAGTGAAGTAAATCCATGAGAAGTAAGTGCTACGAGGACGTTCATACAGTTGACAAATTGAAGCCAAGTAAGCTCGAAAGGATTTTTTCTGGTGCATCACCAAAAATAGTGTTTACTGTGTGACTAGCGTAGATAGGTTATCAAGAGTGTGATAAACTTACATTACACCAAAGATATTTGTCATTCTTCGCTGCCCTGTAAATTCCATCATTGAACGTTTTCACCTGGAAACAAAAATTTAATATCACCTACCTACTATCTACTTTATATATATATATATATATATATATATATATATATATATATATATATATAATATATATGTGTGTGTGTGTGTGTGTGGGTGTGTGTTTGTGTGCGTGTGTGTAAGTAAATATGATAGAAATGATCTGCGCCAAGCGATATCTGAGCTAAAAGGAGTGGCACCTAATAACATCAAGGTCTTTGCCGCGACCGTGTCATGGCTCGGGGTGTGGTGCGGGAAAAGCGCAACGGAGTTACTCGAGTTGGGCATCTTGGCAGGAGTACTCCGTGGTATCACCACCCGCATCCTTAGGGGTTCTTACTTGAACTGGTGGTCATTTTATAGGGGCAAAACCTTTCATCCCATTCTTCCTCCTCGTCCTACAACTTTCCTTATCCCTAAAGCCGGCGTCGGGCAAACCTGGACATCCACTTTTTTATTTTATGTTTATTTTTCAATTTAATGACGTGCCCCCTCCGTCTTTGAATGGAGGTTTATAAAACAAAAAAACAAAAAAACAAAAATTGTGTGTGTGTGTGTAGCAGGTAGGTACCTAATTTGTGAGAGCATTTAAAAATAATATTTAATCTTCTACAGTCTGAATAAAATACTTCACCTTGAGATGAAAAGTTTCACAAGATGACACAAGCCTCACAAGCCAGTAAAATGCGAGAAAAAATGAAAGAATTTGTTGTACGTCCATTTCTCCTTGAAGTATTGAAACTCTTGGTCTATTGACTGATGACAGAAGATCGTTGATTACGTAGTAGGATTCGGAGCACAGTGAAATGAAAATAGATACTGAAACCAAAAATAAATATATAAATGAATGAATAAATAATAATAATAATAGTTGATAACTCCTGACGAATGAATAGCTGACACGCTGACACCCTGATAAAATCTTTAACAGAATTAAACTTATAAAATTTAGAAAATATAAAATGAGTGGTACACATGGGCGTTGCTAGACAAAAATACTGAGAGGGGAAGTATTATCAAATTCCCAATTGAACCCAAAGTTTTTCCCAAATCCCAAAAAAGGGGAAAGAGCAAAGAAGAAGAGAAAAATAATATTATTGAAAATTTCTCGTATCACTTATAATACCTGCTAGGTACTTACATATTACAGTAAATTCCTATTACCTATAAGTAACACATACGCGTAAGACTTCTGTAAAATTAACATTTTAATCTGAGTTTTAATACGAAAATTTTATAACATATCATTTCTAGTTGAACCGCAACATTCGTTTCTGATTATGACAATAATTTATTATTGTCTGTTTACGAAACTTTAGGGACTGGGTCATTCTCATTTCATTTGCCGCTTTCATGTCCCTGACGACGAATTCTCACAATTCTTGACCAAAACTAGCGATTTTAGGGGAAAAAAGGGTAGTATAAGTTGGGAGATCAACGAAGAAATAATTTGACTGCCCAAAATCCCCTTTAACCAATACACAGTGATAAAACGAATAAAACCTGAAATCCTGGTAACTCATGAGTGTTACCATCCCCTCCTACCTAACATGTACGTAGAAGTTAGGTAGTTACGAAGCAATGACAATCTAGAACTGGCCAGGGTTACTAGCTGCAGTAGGTTGGTTTCTCTTTATTTACAGTAAGGATTTACATTTTTAAGATTTTTCCCAACCTGTGAAAGACCACTGGAGTGTTACCATTTTTGCGATCAAGAAAACCGATGGAAAATGGTGGGAAACAGTCAGATGTGAAGGTTATATTGTCCAGTTGCAGATGTGAGACTGCAGTGGAGTGCTTGGAGTACGAGCAGTTTTTACAGTGAAAGAAGCCTAAAAACATCAGGAGTATTTTTATTTTCAATCATGAGTGTTACACTAATTACGAGTGTTGTTAGTGCTTAAACAAAATAATCCGATATCAAGAACCATACTGCTTGGTGACAGGTTTCAAACAGTAGCCATCCCCGAGTTTTGCCACTTCATCATCCTGTGTGACGCAATTTTTACTGGAAATTCTCATGAGTGTTACCTCTCAGGAGAGTGACCAAGGATGGATAAAAAATATATAAAATACAACATCAATGAAAAACTCACTGTTCATCTATGGAACACAAATCTGCAATGTACAATGAGTAGTATTTGCCGATCTAACCTCATTTTCCAGCACTTTCATATTTCACGTCACTGAGGTTCTCAAACGACCCAAAGCGGCAAATGAAATGAGAATAACCCGACTGTGTAAATTTTCAGGATATTATAAACACATAGTCATCTGCTTAATAGTAAATCAGATATATAGCTAATTACCTACCAACCTATTTATACTATTTGAATTGAAACAATTATTACAATTTAGAAATAAATAATAAGAAAAAGTACAACTATAATCACTTTTTCTTCAATGGTGAGTGCTTAAAATGGTTAAGTTTTTATTCAAAATGGGATCCACAAAATATTATACGAATTATAGCTAATAAAGCAACTCACGGGAGCGAACAAGGATAATGGGGAAAACCCCGAAAAGGGTTAAGTCGCCCCTCTAGCCGACCACTTCCAGTAGGAAGGGCTGGAGAGAAGGGCACCTCAGTCCGTGTAAAAGGGCTCCGGACCAGGGCCAGATTTACTTGGTCAGATGTAGATTTCGGGATAATATCTCTGCGAAACCTTGTCTATTCATTTAAAAGAAATATATCCACATATCCACTTCAGCTAGCTATTTAAATTGGTTGCCATTTTCTTTTTTCCCCGCATCAACGCAGTGATGGATGACGGCGGACTCGAGAGTCTGGAAACATTTATCACTAAATTGATACGTCTGCTGCGAATTCTATAATTTGCATTCCTTAAGTTGAAGGTGACGGCAGACTCGAGAGTCTCGAAACACTTTCAACTTTTCTTCCCTCTGGACGTGACAGTAGATGACGGCGAACTCGAGAGTCTGGAAACATTTACTTGTCACTTCGGAAATTCCATACAACCAAATTCCCCAATTTGAACGGGAAACCTCCTGAATTTACCTCGTGGAGCTGACGGCGGGCCTGTTAATAGGTCTGGAAAATCGTCCACACTCTTTTTCCAATCCTTACTGATCCAAATTTTAAACATGCAGTACAATTACCTTCATTAGAAGGGAAAAAGTTTCGTAGGAATAGCTTGCACAGTCAAAAATACTAGTTCCTACAGATACTTAAGCGGATTTTTCAACTTAGCCCTTGCTTGTACCTTACCACGTCTTCTATGTCGATTCTCAACGAAATCTTTCTCGCATTAGTTTCTAGTTCTACATAGCCTTTCTAGCGTAGACAGTAGGCTATTTATTGTATCCCAATAATTTTCAGTTGGTCTATGCCGATCCGATATGGCCCATATTCTCGTGATGTCACGCCTGGAGTAGGTTCGCCTTTCAGCCAAAGTCGGCCATGAGACCGCCCCACGTCAATGAATCGCTACTCAACCAACCTATTTCTCACAAGAAGTTTGCCGTCTCACGGCAACATAATTCGTGGTTATAAGGCCATTTTTCAACAATTTTGTTTTGATAAAGTATATTATTGTAGCAATACAAAGTTTCAATTCGACTAAATGTTATCATAATCGTATCTGCCAGCCTAATAATTGATTGTAGATTGCTGTCATCAATACCATCTAACGTGAACAAGTTTTTATTTGGACAAGGAGCCTACTAACTATAGTAGTTAATCAGTGTCAGAAAACTAAAGAACTTCATTCGTTTAGGCTTTGAGAATAATTAACCTGAAAAATAGTAAAGAAAAGATGATTGAAAATTCCTCAGGTGTCTGTACTGCTGTGTAGGTACCTAGCCATTGCTAAGGTAGCTTCATCAGCGTTTTATTATAAGTTCGTAGTACTATGCTTAACTGAGGAAGCTTAACTTGTTATATTGAATGAATAAAAGGAGAGATTTGATAGTTTGTCAAAATAAACAAGGCAGGTTGTTGCTACACCAAGAAACGAAACTACTTAGGTAGGTACGTACGTCCTACCAGATTTGCTGTTGGTTTAAAGTGCCTAAACAAAGTAGGTGGGTCGTTGCTTTGCCGACGAATACAACCGCCGATTAGCAAGTTTGTCAAATATCGAATCAGGGAATATGCAACATGAATTAAAAACCAGCTGCAAGGAAAAAACCTTGAAATGCATTCCTCTGAAGGTAAGATTTCATAAAGACGGCATTGGCAGTGCAGTTATTGCCCGAGTTTTGCAGTTACGCAAATTTTATGGACAAAAACGGTAATTAGGTACCTACTTTCGTTTTGATCAATGAAGTACCTACATGTACAAGTAATAATATATGGAAAGTATGTAGGTATACCTTACCTCTAGGTACTTACCTTTCCACATGTGATACAACTTACTATTCCCGCATAACAGAGCTCTCATAACACATCCTTTCACAAGACCACTTTCACAGTACTCTAAAGATTTTTAGTTTCAATTGATTCAAAGAACAGTTCTAAAACTAGATAGGTAATCCACAACATTTTTGCGGCTGATGTTTGGATCATCTAGAACACTTGTATGTCAACTCCCCAACACACATTTCATATGGATCACTACCCCACAGATTAAATCTTGCGTTCGTAGCGTTTGAGGTCAACACCTGATAATAACTTGATGTCATTTGCATACAATTTATCACCTTACATATTACAAATAATGAAAATATTGACTCTGAACTAGGTGAGACTATGTTATGCTGTTGTCCAGCTGTGCCTACAAATGGCGCATTTTCGGATATGTTTACTCGTCACCATGACAACAAGGTGAAATAATTCGATTTCGCCTTGCCTCGATGTAAGGATGCGCTAGTGTCCAAGTCTCGAGAATATCACCCATATTTAGATTCTGATGAGCGATTATAGGTAGGTAGGTAGGTACCTAAGTACCTACCTATCAATATCAGCTCTTTTTACACACAGAGAGACTTAACCAATCGTAGGTACTATGAGTTATTTTATTTTCGGTAGGTGTCTACGTCTATTGAGTTATATTTTGATAATGTGCCATAATTCAATACTTCAATAGTTTCATTAATAATTTCTATTGCATAATAGTGTCACAAAGATTGCCTTTATTTCTTAATAAGTAAACAGGTGAAACTGTTTATCAACGAAAATTATATTCGAACTTCATTGTCAGATATAAGCATCAACGTTCAGTAAAATATGTATTGCTTTTTGCACTAACTTTACCTAATATGTTTTGCGAAATAATCATGAATAAGTTTGAGAGGGGTTTTCAATGTGGGATTAAAATGATGTAGATGAGTAGTTACCTGTGCCCGAAAGTAATTGTATCTTGTAGAGCTCATTAAGTTTCCTTGCTTTCTTGAGTACGGATTTTTGAAATGCTATCGAATCGGTAATATTTGAAAATATTCGGCGATCAAAATGTTTGCTCAATTGGTCAACACACTCGATGAACTGAAAGAGAATCAGGTATTGTATGATACGCGTCATTCCTCCAGTAATACACCTCGAATACGACATACCTCCAAACCATTCATATAATACGACTCCTTCGTATATAGGAAACCCTGGGAAAAAAAAAAATGTACGTTACCTAGATGTGGTTTGTTAAGCTTTAAGAACATTATTGCTATAATCTATAGTGACGTCATCTGTAAGACGCCATGCAGTGATATCTCTATAGTGTCCGAGATCTTAGAATTAGCATGGCCGGAAATTGGCTCCGCCCATATTCGAGCCCCCTATCGACTGTGAGTACACACTGTGGCAAAGTGTAGGGATATTAGTAACAGCATAATTTCCCTGTTCCCTCTCGGGACGTGATTCAAGGGCAACCAAGACTATTAGGAGGATGGAAAAGGATTAGGAGTTTGTAACTTTAAATTTTCAGAAGATTCCATCATGACGGAATAAAAATAAATAAATAAATAAAACTGAGGGGACAGCCTTGTGACGAAATCGCAAAGCGTATGACAAAACTTTAAAACACTCAGCACAACTCGAAAACTACAAAATTTTAGTCAACTACGGGCATTTTTCTCCTAAAAATCCATTTCTCGCACTAATTTATGAATCTTCGAGATCTGAGTGCGTTTCGCAATCAACTCAGAGCAGGAAAATACTTCGACTGTGAAACCTCAAATGCCTTATTGTCACTTGTCGAAGCATTTTTTGGGCCACTATATTGTAAATTTGAACCTGAAATGTTGGAGAAATAGAGCTGGTCAACGAGCGAAATTCGCACGCCATATTTTGAGGGAGTTATCGTCAGCAGATACACCCCATAAATATGTAAATAATATTCAGTACCTAGGTATTTAATTATATAAATACATATGACGTTAAAATCTAGGATTGTGTTCTGGGATGTATGATACCGTTTCGCAGAGGTCCCGTACCCCCCCATTCAAAATTTTGAAGCCATCTAAATAGCTCTTTTTTTCATTGGAAATAAGCTAAAAACGGTGAATCCGAAAAAAATCCAAATTTAACAACACAAGGAAGGTACCAAGGAGAGAAGTCAGTTAACGAGCCATATCAAACAATTCAAGAAAATCTGCGTTTAAACAAAGAATTGAAATAAAACCAGAACTTCGAAAGCTAAGCGCAGGTCTCTAGTACCACTTCGATATTAACAAACCGGGCGTCAAGCATACAATGAGGATGCTAAGGACAGTAGGTAAAGTGGTACCGTCACATTGGCAACTCTGGTTGGCCCTCTCCACCCTCCTCATGGCCAGGCTCTTTGCACATTCTAAGATCTCAGGCACTATAAGGTGAATCGGTGCTACCTTGAGGTGAGACAACTCCCACATCGATAGGCAGCGCTGGTTCCGCATAGTGCATCTCGAACCCATCATATGTCAGGGCGTCATTCGCATGTGTTGAAAGATATGGAATGTCAAGGAATAACATCCAGGGCATTGGAAGCTACTCCTCGACACTCCTCCTTTTCCAATTGAGAATCAACTATTAAAACAACATCAGTAGTATCCGAATATTCATCCTGGGCCACCGACTTCAATCTCTGTTGAAAATGCTTTTCTGTTAAATCTCTGATAAAAATGATTCCGACTTCAATCTCTGTTAAAACTGATTTTGTGCTAAATTCTGTTAAAAATGATTTTCTGTTAAATCCTGTTAAAAATGCTTTTCTGTTAGACCCTTGATAAAATTTTTCATCACAAAACATCAGAACACATTTTTTATCACAAAACATCAGAACCAGTGACTTTTTGGGGGGTATGTTAAAAGAATAACTTTTATAATAAAAATGGCATCGATCGAAATTTATAAAAAAGCAGCCAAAAAAACTAACTACTCGTCGTTTAAAGATTTGGATAAGGGGGCTTACGATCTCTTATCAAATTGTATACAAAATACGGAATATGGTGAAACTGTTGTTGTTACTATTAATACTGAAAATGGTGAATTAAATTTATTTTTACCCAAGACAATTTCTGGTCGACTTCTTGAACATGTTAGAAACGACCCGGAAAATCACCCCAAAAAACTTATTTATAAAGGAATTGATAAAAAGACAAAGGCTTTTCTGATTGACTTTGAGTAAATATTATAATTTCTTTATCGTTTATATAAAGAAAATCTTTATATAAATAACCCTTTCCCTCCAATCACCACAGATTCATAAAAAATCATTTTTCTATCCTAAAAAAATGTCATAAAAAATCATTTTTCTATCCTAAAAAATGTCATAAAAAATCATTTTTCTATCCTAAAAAAATGCCATAAAAAAATAACATGTTTACATGGTATTTTTTCAGAAAGAGAATTGTAAAGTTTCCTTAAGAACTTTTTAATGAACACAGCTCATTAAAAATAAAATCTCCTTCATACCCCAAGCATTCTGAACTTTAGCAAGTGTGATAATTATCCTCAAACTGCTTCTTCAGTATAGCTTTATACACAATATAATCCAATTCTCTAAGTTGATGTTCAGTAGCATTTTTAGGAACCTTAATCTTTTTTTTTATTAAGGTATGCCTTTACTTCCTCCTTTGTACGGAGTGGTGGTTTACCATCGACACCCAATAAACGTTCTCTGCACAACAATTTACTAAATCTATACTCCTTCAATTCATGTAAAATATCCTCTAATGCGTAAAGGTTTTTTTCATAAAATTGAAATTCAGGTGTCTTTACAAACTTCCAGAAACCTCCATGTTCTTTACATAAATCTAATGCTTCGTCGTCTAAACCCATATCTCTTTATTTATTATAGAAAATATTTTTTTTTTCCGGGACCCGTCGATCTTCATTAAAACATATTGAACAAGGTTGTTCTGAGAGAAATGAGTCGATCTCTCTTTAATATAGTGCTGCATGCGCAATCTACCGTTTGAGGGGTTAGTTAATATGGGAGGCGAGAGAGAGAGAGTGTCCGGGGGGAGGCGAATTCTTATCAGAAACCGGTTACATCACCCCGAGTCAAGAGGCGAGACGCTTCTGGTCCCCTCACTGACCTCATTCAGCCTTGGAATTTACTATCCAAGACTGTGGAACGTGTTTCTCATTTCAACTGGTCGCTTTGGTGTGGTGGGTTACAACCCCTCTTCATAATAGAGAGGTTGTGAGTTCGATGCTCGCCTCAAACCGAGAAATTTTTTTTCTTAATAGTGAGGATACACTCTCGACAAGGTTTTAGACTTCGTTATTAGCTGATGGGCCCTTTAAGCTAATAATTAATCTAATCCCACCTCGACGGGAGTGAGAGTCGACCTTATCGTCAAAATCTCCTTCCTTAACTGTTCTGCTCTTAATTTCTACTTAAAAACAGCAAAAACCGAAACTTCAACGTAACTGAAAAGCCAAGTTGAAATGACTCATGGACTTGAAACTCCATCGAAGTCGTGCAAGGTTGCGCCATTCAAAGATCCCCTCTTATAAACAGAGGTAGAGATCGTTCAGGAATGGATGCTGTGTAGAAATTAAGAAGCCAGAGAGAGTGCGGTTAAGTTGGGACATTTTGCTGAAATTTCCTTTGATTTTTTTTATGGGAATTCATTTAATATCACTTAGACTTTAATTCACTTAGACTTACAATAATTATACATTGTGTTTTTTATAGGGAATCCCTATAAAAACTGACTTAAAACCTATTTTTTTTTTAAATTTCGTGAGTTGTAATTCCTCAGAATAAAAACTTCCTTGAATTTCCTCTCCATTTAAATCTCTTATTCTATAAGTAACAGGGTTCGTTCCTAAAATCTCAGCTATTTCAAAAATTTCTTTTGTCCAATTTGCTTCATATTTATTTGCAAAAGTTTTCTTCGATTTCGTAATTCTTACACGATTTCCAATTTTAAATTTCTTTTTTCCATTTTTTCCACTCTTTTTAAATAAATATCTCAGGATTTCATTTTCATTTTTCGCGTCAACTTGAGCAGGTGCCATTCCAATGGAACGATGAACATCCTGTTTGTTATACTCATTAACTAATTCCTGTAGAATATCGATCCAATTTTTATTTCCATTCACCTCGAAACGAATTTTCATTTTCTGATTCAAAGTTCTGTTAAATCTTTCTATAATTGCGGATTTTTCTAAACTTTCCGTGTGATACATTTTTATGTTATACTCGTCTAAAAGTTCTTTGAAAAGTCTATTTTCAAATTCTAAACCTTTGTCCGTGTGAAGGAGTTTAGGGGTAGAATGGTTATGAAATTTCACATTTTCCAAAACGTCTTTGAAAGCTTTTGAAACTGCTATTCCGTTTTTCTTTTTCAATGGAATTGACCAAACGTACTTTGAAAAAGTATCAATGATATTCAACATGTAACCGAACCCCTTGTTTTCATTCTCGTATTGTTTCATTATAATCAAGTCCGCAGCCCAAAGATCATCTTTTCCATGAGTAACAATTTTTCTTTTCTGAAATCTTTTTCTAACGGGTTTATGTAACTCTTTCGCAAATTCTAACTTTTCGTTTTCAGGTAAATTTATAACTTCAGTTTCAGGAATTACGTTAGTTTCCTCATTCGGATTTTTTATAAATTTACTTTTGTTAGTCTCACATTTAACACATTTAGCTGAAATTCTCCACCTTCCGTTTGCAGTTTGTACAATTTCCGCGTTTATATTTTTTGTTCTTTTCTTACACTTATGGCAATAAATTTCATCCTCCATGTTTTATTTAAGTCTAATACGATTTTTTTAATGTGTCCGGTACCTTGCCTTCTATAGCCCAATCAAAAATGGCACGAATTGGTGCTTTTTCTCCGTTAGGATCTTGAATGAATTTGCTCTTATGAGTTCTGCATTTAACACATTTAGCTGCAATTCTCCACCTTCCGTTCACAGTTTGTACAATTTTCACGTTTATATTTTTCGTTTTTTTCTTACACTTACAGCAATAAATTTCGTTGTACATTATTTATTTAAGTTTAATACGATTTTTTTTTAATGGAGATCACTCCATTAAAAATATATAGCTTATAAAATAATTATAAAATTTCCTTTTTAATCATATTTTTAGTCGGGTCGTACACAAAATTCGATCCACTTACAATAATAGCGTAACACGTAGTACCTACTGCGCTACTTGTTGCTGCTTCTACAAATGTATTGAAATCAACATTGAGAATCAAATTGCTTTTACCACTAGATAGACTCTGAGGTTGATCAGACAAATCGATGCTAAAAATTGGATATTCTTTTTTGAAAAAATGAGGCATGATGTATGGAATAGATTGTTTAGAACTTATAGTCTTTTTGAACTCTAAAAATGCATCGTAAGCCAAACCATATCTATTTTTATTGAAATCTAAACCCTGCGTTTCCTCAGGATACCTTCTACCTCCTAATTCAAGCCAATAATTTTTCACATCTTTATGATGGAATTCAGAATTGTTTTTTGTCTGATCGTTCAAAACATCAGTTTGAAATACCACGAAGCACCATAATGGGTTATTAACGTTTCTGTAAACGCTAGATAAATCGAACTGTAACAAGTTTCCAGTAACGTTCCTAACTATGCATTGCCAACTTTTAAATTGGAGTTGATACGGAGTGCTTCTCAAATCTGTGATCAAATTAACTTTTGCTTCATCCGTGTATTCAATCACCGGAACTCTCAAAACGAAAGAGGTAATTTCTACAACACCTTCATTAGGAATAGGAGATTCTCTATCTTTTTTCCATCTAAAAATAATATTATTATCGCTGTTTCTCACAAAAGTTATTTCAAAACCTCCCTTGAAAATTGGAACTGTTAAATCTTTGAAAAAACCCAAACCTAAGTCACCAAGGTAACCAACAGCATTGAAATTCCCTCCTCCGATAACTATTGAGTTGAATCCTGAATTCATACCTTGTCCGTTATAATCTTTTGGACATTCTTGAGTGACAAAACCTTCCACCAAGCCACAAATGCCCGGATTTTCAATTTCATCTACTGTCACATTGTGTTTTTTCACTTCTATACTCGAAAACATATGACCTACGAAATTATCTACCAACTTAACAGTATCTAAACCTGAATACTCCTTGGTTGGATCTTTTGACTTTAGAGCTCCCTCCACGTTATATTGTATATCTTTAGACAGAAATTCGTCGCCTAAATCTATTTTGAAAATTGTTCTTTTATTCTCTGCATTTAAATTCAACGTTGTAGTTGGATTAATGGTACGAAATTGCTTTCGCACAATAAAGTCTTGATATTTATCAAATACCTTTTTAGTTTGATGCATACTTTATTATAGTAAATATAATTTTTTTTTATTTTTTTTTATTTACTAAAAGAGGGGAACCGTATAATTTTTATTTACTATGAAAAAATTAATTACTTTTCAGCAACAAGTAAGCTTTAATATCGTTGAATCGAATGGGTTCGTTATTTCCCGTGGTTGTTGACAATTTTATCATATTTATTTCTTTCAGTCCTTTTCTTAGTGGAATGAAAACTACTTTCTTTGGTTTTTCTGTGTAAATAGTATTAGGTGACAGTGGTTTCTCTATGAAAGAAACGTGTAATAACTCATGTTCAACGTGCAAAAGTGGGTGTTCCTCGTGATTAGTAAAGCTGTTTTCCGTAATGTTGCAATGCCATTCGATTATTTTACTCGAAAATACGAGTTGAGTAGCATTGTTATTTGACACGTAGTTGGTGTTCTTTTTGAATGAATTATCGGAACAAGTTCTCAATTGGAATATGTCACAAAAGTTACCTTCATTTATAATTTTCATATCCATGGGGAAGTTAGCAGCAATTCTGTAACTATCGTCAGTTAGGTGTTCGAGATTGAATTTCAAATTATTCGGATTAACTTTCTGTATTTCTGTATCTTTCTGTATATCTTTCTGTATATCTTTCTGCATATCTTTTTGTGTATCTTTTTGTTTATCTTTTTGTTTATCTTTTGGTATTTCTACCGTCTGGTTTTCGAGCTTTTTCAAAGTATCTATTTTCGCTAACAAAATACTTTGAAAACTAGTCAAATGACTAATCAACTCGGATTTGAACGAACTCATTGTGTATTCACCATTAAGTTCATGCACATCATCGTAAGTTTCATCGGGGAAAGGAAATGTGAATGAAAACTTGAAGTTTTTTATCTCAAACGTTTTCCTAGTTGTAAACATCAATGCTGACATGCCCAACTGATACTCTTTATTCGGATCGAGTGGAATCGGTTCCTCAAACCATATTGTATCTCCTGAAATTTTTATAAACATTATTTATTTATTATATAATATATAATAAATAAAATGAGTCATGAATACAATATTGATCCTCATCCATTTGAATCAAACAAAGTTCATAATGGATTACTACCGCTTCCTCTTCGATGTTTAATAGTTGGAACAAGCGGATGTGGAAAAACCACTCTATTGTACAACCTGATTACTAAACCATGGGGAATTCCCCATGACAATCTCTACATATGTTCCACAACTTTAGAACAAGAATTTTATAAAGGCTTGAGAAAAAATAGTGAAAAAATAGAGGCTAAATTTGAAATGAAAATAGTGCATTTTTACGATAGTTGCGACGAACTAATTGTACTAGATGAATGCCTACCAAACAGTCTTGTAGTTTTCGATGATTGTGTTAATGTTGAACATCAACGAGTTATAAAAGATTATTACGCGAAAGGGCGTCACAGGAATATTTCTTGCATTTATCTAACTCAATCATTCACTAAAGTTGATAGACAGTTGATTAGAGGCAATCTGAATTTCCTGTGTATTTTCAAGCAAGATCCAGATTACATGAAAGTGATTTACGATAAGTATGCTGGAACGGATTTTACTTTCAAACGATTCAAAGAAATATACAACGAATGTTGGGACGATGATTTTGGATTTCTAACGATAAACCTAACAAAACAATTAAAAGACGGTCGATACATGAAAAAGTTTGAGAAAACGTTTCTCGAGTCGGTGAATAAACGGTCAAAAACACCGTTAAACGATCAAAATAACCGTTAAACGATCAAAATAACCGTTAAAATAACCGTTAAAATAACCGTTAAATTTGGATTTAAATATTCGACAAAAAAAAATTTTTTTTACTATAATAAATGTCTACTGAAAAACATTTAGAAAAATTTTTGTTGAAAAAATGTAAGGAAATTAAAAAAAAGATTGAAACTCGTGATGATTCAGAAACTAGTAATCAACCTGATGATTCAGAACCAGAAAATAGAATTTTCCTGAAAAAACCTAAAAAAGAAATGACTGTCAAGGAAGCTAACGAAATTCAAAAACAAAAACAAGATTTGAGACGTGCTTTCCGAGAAGCTAGAGTAGATAAGTTTAACGAAAGAGAAACTCGTAATCAACCTGATGATTCAGAACCAGAAAATAGAATTTTCCTGAAAAAACCTAAAAAAGAAATGACTGTCAAGGAAGCTAACGAAATTCAAAAACAAAAACAAGAGTTGAGACGTGCTTTCCGAGAAGCTAGAGTAGATAAGTTTAACGAAAGAGAAACTCAAGAAAAGATGTTTGCACCCATCACTGAAAAAGTAGTTGAAGTAATAAATGCTGTGAAACAAGCTGATGAAGACATCATAAAGAAACTAGAAATTGTTCCCTACAAGCCAACTAGTTCTCCTAGAAAGAAAGTTGTAACTTTTGGACCAACTAATACTTTTGACATTAATCCAAACGAAGGAGCTTCTGCACTAGTTGATACTGCGTCAGATGATACCGTAGTAAACACGAGAAGTAGCTTATCAAGCATCATGGATATGGTAGATCGGAATGAAACCCCATCGAATAGCGTTGGTCCGAAAGGAATTGGTCCTATTGCGAGACTTTACATCAGACAGGATGATAAACAATTTGGTATATGGGGAAAAGAGGACAAAATTTACATCGGAGACCAACAAATTCAAGTAAATGGAGATGCAATCGTTATTCAAAATGAAACTTACAAAGGAACTCACGGATTATGGCGTTTGTTAACTGATCCTCTAGGACCTGATCCTGATAAATACACTAAAGAGGATTTGAAAGTTTACAAGAAAATTCTCATTCAAACGAACTCTCTATACCAAAAGAACGATCCAACTACCAATAAAGTAAAGTCTAGTACGGGGAAAAAATGGAAAGATTTGATCGCACCTATTTGGAAAGAAATCAAAGCAAGTAAAGTTGGTTCGGGTTTGATAGAATATTCTGAAAATCCAGTGGAATTTAAATACATTGACAACCTCCAACAGCTGCTACAGCGTTTGTTCTATTTGCACGCACAAGAACGAGCTGGTAATAACAATTTTCACAATGAAAAATTAGGAATTGTAAAGTTTATAAGCGATCAGTTGGAAAAAAACATAGATAATCCCAAAGGAATAGAATATCTGATGAAAGTTGTAAACAGTTTGCCGAAAGGAATTATTAAAAGTGGATCCGGAGTTTTAAATACTTTGCTGAATAAACTAGATGGTTTCGTACCTGAAATGCATTTACCCGGATACAACTATTGTGGCCCATTTACAAAACTAGATGAACGATTGAAAAGAGGAGATCCTGGAATTAATAAATTGGGCGAAGGTTGTAAGCTACATGATATATATTACAGAGATCACACAGGCACGAAAGAAAGACACATAGCGGATAAAGCACTGGAAAAAGTGGCAAAAGAAAGAATGTACGCGAGTGATGCAAGTTGGAAAGAAAAAGCTGCTGCAGCTGTAGTGAGAGGTGTAATGAAAGGTAAACGATTCGTTGGTGGGGAAGTTACAATGGGTAAACAATACTTTGGTGAGGAAGTTACAATGAGTAAACGATCCTTTGGTATGAGAGTTCGTTATTAAAAAAATTTACTATAATAAATAACTATGATTACGAAAAAAAATAGATTTAACCGAAAATCAACTAACCAAAATGCGAGCCGCTTACAAGAAGCGCAGAAGTGTTACAATTCTTTTGACAGCGAAACAAATTTCAGGAAACGGAAAACATAAAATCAAACTGTGGGAAACTCAATCAAAAGCATTTGAAAAAGCGAAAGGAGAAAAGAAAGGAATTACGCTAACTTTGGATTACGAACAACTACAATTGAATCACACGGGTGGATTCTTACCATTGGTGTTTGCAGGAATTGGTGCTCTTGGGGCATTATTGGGTGGTGGAGCTGCAGTAGCTTCTAGCGTTATTGATTCTAAGCATAAATCTGCTGAAGAAGCAGAAATCAAACGCCATAACTTGGAAATGGAGAGATTAGCACAAAATGCAAAAAGTTTAAGTATTGGGTCCGGTTTAAAAAAACGAAAAAAACGGAAAACTACCAACCTTTGAGTAATTTAGATTTACATCGTTTCGCGAAAAATTTTAAAATAAAACATTTCCGAGGTATTTTCATGAAAGATGAACTTCCTGATCGACCTAAATCCGTTGAATGTGGAATTATTAATTTGGAAAATTCTTATCAAAATGGTAGTCACTGGACTTGTTATTTTAAAAAATCCGAAAAAGAAAAATATTATTTCGATTCCTATGGAAACGCACCACCTCCTAAAGAGTTGGTAAAATACTTGGAAAATAAACATATTTTTTACAATTCCGAACAAATTCAAAAGTATAATGATCCTCCAATTTGTGGACATCTGTCTTTGATAGTGTTAAAAGAACTTTCAAACGGAAAAGATTATGAAACTGTTTTAAAAAACATGCAGAGGGAAATTGAATTCTGAAAAAATCTTAGTATAATATTGTTGTTTTAATGGAAAATTTCCATTAAAACGTTTTTATTAAACAAACTTGATGTTATACATGTCTCTCCCATTTATTGATTTGGTGATTCCATGGTACACTAAGCAAACACCGTACTCAACTAGAGCTTGGAGTTCATTTTTATCAAATTTTTGAATACATCTTTCTGGTATGAACACTCTAAATTCTCCTAGATTGGCTATAACAGCCTCCCACGAGTATTTCGTTGACACAAATTCAAAGTTTATAATTTTGTAAGGTTTTCCGATTTCTAGTTCGGAAAGCTTGTTCGTGTTGTTTTCAAAATTAATTTTTTTCAATAGCTGCTCCCTATTCATTTCTATTTATTTATTATAGAATATATATTTTTTTTTTTTAGGGGCGGTGATTCACCGCCACTATTAAGGCAAACACAAGACACTTTTATTTTTAAAACCCAATTCGTAAAGGTGGTGTCTAGTAGACACCACCTTTAAAGGCAAATACAAGTCGAGAATACTTAGAAATTTCTTTTAAAACTCTTAAAGTGGGTGGGTCCAAATCGGACCCACCCTCTTTAACGTTAAAGTCGAATACAAGTCGAGAACATTTATAGGGATATTTTAAAACTCTTAAAGTGGGTGGCCAATTTGGCCACCCTCTTTAACGTTAAAGTCGAATACAAGTCAATTTGATTTTTAACAGTAAATACATCGGACCCGTCGAATCGACGGGTCCGATGTAAAGACGAATACAAGTCGAGAACATTTAAAAATTTCTTTTAAAACACAATTCCTTAAAGTGGGGGGTCGCGAATCGCGCCCCCTCTTTAACGTAAGAAAGCTCATAATTTTAGAGCCGACGCTCACATGTGAGCCGCGGCTTGAATTCCAGCCGCGGCTTTTTCATTTCATACTAAATTTTATGGCTCACATGTGAGCCGCAAAATTTGATCTCGGTTAACAATAACGAAACTACCACAAACTTGATGTTATGCATGTATTTTTTCATTTTTTGATTTGGTGATTCCATGGTAAACTAAACAACCACCGTGCTAGTTAAAAGGATCTCTACTATAATAGACAAAAGAAAAAGGTGAGGGCGATTCACCCCCACCTTTAAGAATTCAAAAAAAAAAAAAATGAGGGGCTAGTTAAAAGAATATATTCTATAATAAAATGTATGATGCGAGAAGACATTGTGAAAAGTGCGATGTTAGCACTACTTATAAAAATTGGGCTAGACACCTAAAGTCTAAGCGCCATGAAAAAAACGACCCGGACCGGACAATGACTATCAGAAAACCTAGGAAAGCGAAACCTGTATTTGTAAATCCGAGGAAATTACACAAAGTATTTAATTTTAGTGAAAAAATATTTGAAAAAGTATTTGAAAAAAGCAAAGAATCTAGGAAAGCGAAACCTGTATTTGTAAATCCGAGGAAATTGCACAAAGTATTTAATTTTAGTGAAAAAATATTTGAAAAAAGCAAAGAACCGAGAACTGAAGTTGGAGAAAAGGAAACTGCATTTAAATCTAGATTAGTGACTTACGATATTAAAAATACGAAAGGATTTAAAGATGCTTCCAAATTTCTTGACAGTATTAAAAAAATCGTAACTGGTTTAATCAACATGAAACTTAGAGAAATGAAACTAAAAGTTAATGTAGTTTTAATCGCAGAATTTAAAAAAGGGACTAACGAAAATAATATGGAGTATCATGAACTCAATTTCAAAACTAAAAACGTAATAATATTGCAGTCAGCAGAAGTACCAAATTGTTACGAGGAAATGAAACAGAAAATTCTAAATGAAATGGAAACGTTCGAAATAAAAGGATCTCAATGGCAACTTCACAAAATCAAACATTTAGAACTGAACGTTAACAAGTACACTCCTTTGAGAGGATCGTCTTACATCCCACTCCCTAATTTTCTACAATATAGGAAAGCAATTATAAATGTGAAAAATGACGATAATAAATGTTTCCTTTGGTCTGTTCTGTCTGCACTTCATCCAGCTGACCAACATTCGTATAGAATAGGAAATTACATAACATGGGAACATGAGTTTGATGAAGCGTTGAAAGATATCAGTTTTCCTATGAAACTTACGAGTATAAAATTGTTTGAGAAAAGAACTGGGATTTCCATAAATGTTTACTGTCTGGATGAAAAAAATATTATAATACCCTTGGAAATAACGAAAGAGGAAAAGGAAAGGCACATTGACTTGTTTTACTTGAAAAACGAGGAAACTGAACATTATTGTTGGATCAAGGACTTATGGAAACTTGTTGGTCATAGTCAGCTAACAAAAGATCACAAACGAAGGTACTTGTGTAAAATGTGCTTGAATAGCTTTGGAACTCAGTTCAAATTAAACGAACATAAAGAATATTGTGGAGCTCATAAAGCTGTTAAAGTAGAACTACCAGAACCTTACGATAATGTTTTACAATTTGAAAATTATAAACGCTCCATGAAAGTACCATTCGTTATCTACTCGGACTTTGAAAGTTTTCTAAGCAAACTTCAAACTTGTCAACCTGATGAAACTAATGCGTTCACTAATAAAATTCAAAAACACGAAGCTAGCAGTTTTTCATATTACATAAAGTATTCCAACGGATATTATAAACCTCCAGTCGAATATTCTGGTCCAGATTCTCCAAAAGTATTTTATCAGAAACTGAAAGAGGAAGTTTTACACATTGCTAAGGAATATTACGATAAAATTGTACCCATGAAACCATTGACAAACGAACAGGAACAGGAATTCAAAAATGCTAAATCTTGTCACATTTGTGAGAGAGGTTTTAACGAATTGCCTCCAATGTTAGAAAAGAAACTTGATGTAATGAGAAAAACAATTCAACACTTTATTGATAAAAAGAATGACAATCAAGCAGATATATATATTGAAGAATTAGAAGTTTTTAAGTCAAATATACCTGATAATTGTATAAAAGTAAAAGATCATGACCATTTGTCAGGAGAATTTAGAGGTACCGCCCATTCTCTGTGTAATTTGGAGTATCAATGTCCGAGATTCGTACCTGTATTTTTCCACAACCTGGCTGGGTACGATGCCCACTTATTTATAAAACAACTCGGAGAGGATGAAGGGGAAATACGATTGATTCCAAATACTGAGGAAAAGTACATTTCGTTTTCAAAGATTCTTAGGTACGACTCTGGAAAATTGAATGAGAAAGGAAACAAAGTAATGAATAAAATTGAAATAAGGTTCGTGGATTCGTACAAATTTCTAGCAAGCTCTTTGGAAAAACTAGTGGGAAATTTAACGAAAGATCAATTTAAGGAACTGGTAAAACATTTTGGAACAGAGAACTTGGAGTTGATGACAAGGAAACTAGCTTACCCATATGAGTACATGGATAGTTCGGAAAGGTACGATGAAACCTGTTTGCCACCTATAGAGAAATTTTACAGCCATCTAAATAAACAAAATGTAAAAGAAAACGAATATAAAAATGCACAAGAAGTTTGGGAAAAATTCGGTATTAAAAACATGTGGGAATTCACCGCGCTTTACAACAAAAGTGACATCTTACTGCTTGCAGATGTGATGGAAAATTTCAGAGATATTTCCCTGAAAACGTACAAACTAGATCCTGCATGGTACTACACAACACCTGGATTCTCATGGGATTGTATGTTGAAAATGACAAAAGTTAAATTGGAACTGTTGACCGATTATAATAAAATTTTAATGATAGAAAAAGGAATTCGCGGTGGAATATCTCAATGTAGTAACAGGTACGCGAAAGCAAACAATAAGTACATGGGTAAACAATATGACCCATCTAAACCTTCGAGTTACATAGCGTACGTAGACGCTAACAACCTTTATGGATGGGCAATGTCCAAATACTTACCATATGGTGGTTTTAAATGGGTAGAGAACTTGTACAATTTAGATATGGATAATTTAGATGTTGAAAATATAAGTGATGAGTCTCCCAAAGGTTATTTTCTGGAAGTTGACTTGGAATATCCTAAAGAACTACACGATTTACACTCGGATCTACCACTTGCACCGGAAAACAGGATTGGAAATACAAAATTACCTAAACTGATGACAACTTTGTACAACAAAGATAGATACGTTTTGCACTACAGGAATTTGAAACAGTGTCTGAGCATGGGGATGAAACTAAAGAAAATACACAAAGTTCTGGAGTTTGATCAATCGGATTGGTTGAAAGTGTACATTGACTTCAACACGGAACTGAGAACGAAAGCGAAAAATGATTTTGAAAAGGAATTTTTCAAATTGATGAACAACAGTGTATTCGGAAAAACGATGGAAAATATCAGGCAAAGAATCGATATCAAATTATGCTCAAACGGAAAGAAACTGGAATTATTGATAGCAAAACCTACTTTTGATCGTAGAACGATATTCACTGAAAACTTAGCAGCAGTTCACATGAAAAAGACCAAAATTCTTTTCAATAAACCCATCTACATTGGAATGAGTATTCTGGAAATTTCAAAAACTCTAATGTACGATTTTTATTACAACACGATAAAGAAACAATACGGAGAAAATGTCAAATTGATGTACTGTGACACGGACAGTCTGATCATGGATATAAAGACTGAAGACTTTTACTCGAATATTAAAAACAACATGATTGATCAGTTTGATACATCCGATTATCCGAAAGAAAATGTCTACGGTATACCTCAAGTGAACAAGAAAGTAGGTACTTGGAAAATTCAAAGATGAAATGAGCGGAAAAGTAATGGAGGAATTTGTCGGACTAAGATCGAAACTTTACGCACACAAAACGTTCGAGAATCAAAAAGAAACAAAGAAAGCGAAAGGGATCAAGAAAAACGTTATTGAACAGGACATTAAATTCAATGATTTCAAAGAATGTCTGTTGACCAAGAAACCGATCTACAAAACGCAAATGATGTTCAGAACAAACAAGCACGATATTTATACCATTAAACAGAACAAGAAAGCGCTCAGTGCCTACGATGATAAAAGGCATATTCTGGAAAATGGTATGGATACTCTTGCTTGGGGACATCATAAAATTGGAATAGGAAAAGAAAATTTCGTAGATCATCTGAAGGAGCTTATGAAAACACAAAACGAGAAAGAAAATGGAATTATAGGTAGGATTAAAGTAAATACTAAATTATAATTTTTATAAGGGATTCTTATAAAAACCTAATATTTTTCCATCTCCTCTTCCATCTCCTCTTCCATCTCTCCTCTTACTACAGATTCTCTTACAAATGTAAATATACTGTGCACACTCTTTAGCATATTTTGATTATCCTCTTCGATGCATTCAAAACAAATATTACCATTTAGTACTCTAACACCACAATTTTTGCAAACGTTAATATTTTTGAAAGGAGTAAAATTTAGAATGTTTTCAGTTAGTTTATTTTTTCCATTGAGAAAGTTACGTTTCACAGTTGGTAAATCCAAAAACTTATGATACTTCCTCACGAAATAATCAGTCAGTTCTCCAGATTTAGATACTTCCTGCCACTCGCTCTTGGAAAGACAATTTCCATCTTCGAGTTCTCTTAACGCTTTAAAGTATTCCATTTTATTTATAGTAGAGATCCTTTTAACTTACCCCTCAGAATACTACGAACTGACGGAGTTGCAAAAGACGATGAAATTTCATATAAGCGCGAATACGAAATCAAGGTAATATTATATCGATAATATTACCATCGTCCACAATTATATTTTTATCTGGGATCATCTTTAAAAAAATCTTTACGTTCAACTCTTGTAGAAATTTCTTATCTCGATTATTACGAATAACGTAATTCTCCAACATATTTTCTTTGATATTTTTCCTTTTATATTTCACGCCTTTTTTCGGAGATACTGGTATTGTTTTCTTAACGGTATTTACAAAATTTTCAACTCCCACGTTTTTAAGTAACGATTTAAAATTTAGTATTTTATCGTTTGGAATTTCTCCGTATACTAGTTGCTCAATAAACCTGTATACTTTCATATCTCTATCTCTATCGATATACGCGAAACATTCAATGAATTCGATATGCTTAAGTGAAAATTGTAAAAATGGATGAGACATGTTTATTTTTATTGGAGAGATCCTTTTAACATACCCCCCAAAAAGTCACTGGTTCTGATGTTTTGTGATAAAAAATGTGTTCTGATGTTTTGTGATGAAAAATTTTATCAAGGGTCTAACAGAAAAGCATTTTTAACAGGATTTAACAGAAAATCATTTTTAACAGAATTTAGCACAAAATCAGTTTTAACAGAGATTGAAGTCGGAATCATTTTTATCAGAGATTTAACAGAAAAGCATTTTCAACAGAGATTGAAGTCGGTGGCCCAGGATGAATATTCGGATACTACTAACATCAATATATCTGGTACTCCAAGTAACCAAATTCTTGGCTACATATCTAAACCATGATCCGTCATATTAGCTATTTTCATCATACCACTGATTCTCATAATACAAGTTCATCTTACAGAATATTGTATAGAGTTATCACGAAAAATCATCATACCGGAAATCTATAAAGTAAACAACCATTCCAGGTTGGGGCTTTCCATCTAACGGCCTTAGGCTTCATGGATGGATCACAACTCGTTCTGATAGTTTCACATGAAGATACCCAAAGCCTTGTTCCAATGAGTGAAAAGGGGTTCACCATAGAAATGTGAAAACGAATTGAACTTCCACCAGGGATTCCTTGTGCAGCATTATGTGCAGGCCTGTGTTTTGTGACGAAGTGCATAAGTGCTGTGTCGAAAATGCCACCGATTGCCTTTGGGTTGTCAGGGCACCTGCTCGTTTAATTGAGTCTGTTGGATGTATGTACCACGAAAGTGTGACGGTCCTTGAGGTACAACCCAAGATGTAAGGGTATGCCGTCATTGGACAAGAGGTACGACAGGGAGATCCTCTGTTGCCACTCTTCTTTAACCAGGTCTTGGATATGGCCTTGGGTAACCTGCCTGATGAAATTGGGTTTGATCCCGCCCCTAGGGTGTGACTAGGTGCAATGACTTTTGCCGATGATGTCATCTTGCTCACAGAAACCCCTGAGCGCTAGCAGATCGCCCTCACTAACCTTGCTGAGAAGCTAGCTAGGTGGGGTTTGTTGGTCAACCCAAAAAAGTGTGGGTCAGTCTCCTTGATCCTTTAGGTCACCAGTATAAGGTGAAGGAGGTGGATGAGGAGTGATATTTCATAGGGCAGTCACTCATCCCTGCTTGATCCCTGCAGGAGGTCCGGGAGCATCTTGGATTTGCTATCATGGGCGTTGCCACCATTGCTACTAGCGGACCTTGGTGGAGCACTAGCTTGTATCACCAAGCTTTTAATTTACTAGAATGGACAGTGTACAATTAATTCCTTAATCAAAATCTTACAAATATAAGAGAAGGGAGGCGAAAAAAATGTATTATGAGCGACTGAATTCGGACATGTCCCAGGCTGAGAACTCAAGACTTTTTGGCAGCTGTGAAGAAGTATAGAGGGAAGAATCTTATGCAATCCCAGGTAAACAAGTCTGTCGTTGAAGACTTTCTTGACCCAATGTACCCTTCAACGGGAGCCTCGGGGTCATCAAAATTTTACGGTAGGTACATACTCTCAACCCTACGTTGGATTTGGAGATCTCATATATATGAGGAATTGAAAAAAGTCCTCAACTCCCTCCAAAATAAAGAATCGACAGGAAAAGATAAAATTACGCATGAGTTTTATTAAAATCTGCCTGAAACCTGGAAGCAATTCTTATTGAAATTAATTACCTAATCGAATACTCGAACTGGGAAATACAGTACAGTCATTAAGACAGCACTGTTATTTAAGAAAAGGAGACCCAAAGAATGTTACAAATTAGGTATGCAGGTAGGTATTTCCCTCATATGCACTTTGGTAAACATCTTTGACCACATCTTATTGAACCTCCTCCTGATCTATGTTTAAAACAACAATTCTATCCCAAAATACCAGAGTGGATTCAGAAAAGGAAGAGGCTGCATGGATAATGTTTTCACTGTCTAGTCACTATTAACACCCACCAATCTGAAAGAAAGGTTTTTGCATGTTTTATTGACTTCCGTTGAGCCTTCGACCCACTCCCACTCGAAGTCATGTGGCAAACATTTTTCAAGATGGGTCTTAGTGAAAGATTCATTAACCTGATTGATGTGGCGTACAAGACAATTCTCACTCTTCACATCAGACTTTCTCAGAGACCAGAGAGTGCATATTGATAATAAATGTGATATTCCTTGTATATACTTCGCAGACGACCTTGTTCTCCTCAGCGACTCCTTTGTGAGCAGGTATGTAAAAAATTCTCAATATTCTACTTGAATAATCCTTTAAGAACGAGCTGCAAGTTAATAGCGACTATTCGAATGCTTTAGAAAGGGAGGGTATATGAAAAGTTCCAAGTTCTCCGGCGGACCAGATAAAATTGAGTTGGTAAACAAATGCCACTGTTTGGGTATTAGTAGGTAGGGACCTACCTTTTATAGCTCAGGCTGTTTTAGAGATCATGCTAATAACTCATGGGAGTCTATACTCGTCACACACACACTTTTTGTAACCAGATTTTTAACTTACCTAAGCAAATAAGCACTGTCACGATTGACTCAATCGAGAATTTTCGGTTCCGTAGAGGATCCAATAATAAAGTGTCCCCATTACATAATGCTCTCAAGTGACTCAACCAAATAGATACGCGTAAAACCGTACTTGATTTGTCCAAGAGGCTTTTTGTTAGAAATGCCGATTCCTTGCTGCTAACATTTTCTACGAATAAAAACCCTGTTACTGTTACGAGTCCTACTGAATAAACTAAAAGAGGAATGCTGAGTTTGAACTGTCCGTTTATTGGGAAAATACCTAAAGCTTTACCAAGAACTAAAAGTAACATATTCCAAATGATTATATAGTATTTTTCATATTGAAATGTGAACTTTTCAAATGTTAGTTATACGTGGAGAGGTAAACTACTGTATTGTCCAAGTCTGATCAATATTTACGAGGTACTTAGTGAAGTGACAACCAAGTTGTGTTAATGGATATCGATCCACTAATAATAATGGGACTTTTGCAAAACGTCCACTCCACAGTCAGTATTAACTTAGTTTCCACTCTAAAAAATATAATAACAAATAATAAAAACGCTGCAAATTGTTAAAAAAAAGTTCATTATTTATGTATTAGATAGCCCTTGTAATTTAACGAAGTCTATTATTCATTAGGTATCTAAATATATCTGCAGAGGCATTGACGCCTTCCAAGGAGAAATTAAATTAAAAACACCTACATTTTACTGGTCTTTTGAATTTAACACAAGCTGACCCTCCAACTGAAAATTGATGATGTAAAATATATCACCTACCTACGCTTCACAGCTCCATTTATAGGTGACAAAAGTTATAATAATCTGAATTCCTTTGGAATTATATCAGCTGATACGATCGTCATAGTTTACTAGGTCATTTTTACTATGTTTTACCTGTTGCGATTCATCCCATGTTGATTTTTGGTTTATTATTTCCAATAATAAGCCTATGTGATCGTGTAGCAAAAATTTTTTATAACCCCCCCCCCCCCCCCCTTCAAACTTTGTCACTCTACGTTTCAAGGTGCGTAGAATCCAAATTTGAAATGTCCGTCCGCCGTTCGCCGTCCGTGCCATAAAAGGCCTAAGAATTTACTTTAAAAAACCCGTTCTTTCGCACATAGACTCCATTTGGGGTCTAGTTGGTCCTAACGTTTAACCATCCCGATCGCTTTACTCGCATAGATGCTATGGGCCAAAAACGGGCGAAAAAGTGTCTTTTTCGAGGGTTTGAGTGTTAGACGCACGCCTGGCACGCTTGGCAGGGGGTCACGGTGGGTGGTGAGCGGGGGGGGAGTGAGAGGAGGCGCCGCGGCACCTTGTGGTGACTGGAGAGACCAGGGTCGTAGCAGAGGGGTGTAGGAGAATGGATATTTATTACTTTTACGTGTTATACCCATATAATACACCGCGGCACCTTGAGGTGGGTACAGCGTTCCTTCGAGGCATGAATATATGTTTTTTTCTAGGTCATATTTGTGTGTTAATACCAATGCTTTTCCTACGCATATTTAATAGCATATCCTCTCGACTTTTCGTACGTACTTAGATAATGATATTATTAAGGCAATAACTTTTTGAATGTATAGGAGCTCAAATCGAGAAATATAAACATGCGTATATAATTATAGAAGTATAGGTTGTGGCAACTCGAAATAGGACACGCCGAGGAGTCTGGACGGGCCTTATGACGTACGCAAGCCAACTAAAACTACGATCAAACTCAATTGAAAAAATAATAAACCTTTGTGAAATAATTTGCAGCGTTTTTTCCCTGTTAAAGTTCTGGCTCTTAAGGAGGAGAGCAAACCTATGAAGTTACAGCTACCTGGATGGTTTCTTTCGATTCTTTGGGATGATATCTATGAATTATTATCAAACCTCGTATATAATAGATAGTAAACCTGTATTAGATAGCCCTTCACCTCAGAACATTGGTCCAAAAAAAAAAAAAACTACAAAACTGAGTCTAAGGTGCATTATCGAAATATAACTGTACGATGTCACCTACCAAAAGAAAAATCTACACTACATGCAGATACATCGGTACATGGATATGCCTTATTTTTCCCCCTATGAAATATGTGTTTTGTGTCTCAAGTTAAAAATGTCTCATAAATTACCTCAGTCAGTTGATCAGAAAAGACCCAATCAATGCAATCGTCTCTTAGTGACCCAGAGAGTCTCCATATCAAATGTCAACTTCATAGGATGAACAGGAGAGATTTTAGCTCACTCAGCTGTTTAGGAAAGAGCCAATAACTGCAATCGTCTCTCAGTGTCTCAATGAGAATCCCCATAAAATTTCAACTTCCTAGGGGTAACAAAATAGAATTTTGCTCACTCAGCTGATTGGAAAAGAGCCAATAATTGCAATAGTCTCTTAGTGTCCCAGAGAGCCTCTCTATCAAATCTCAACTTCTTAGGAACAGGAGACAATTCAACACACTCAGCTGAGTTAGAATGAGCTAATCTTTTCAATTGATGCCTATGTCCCAGGGAGTCACCCTATCAAATCTCAACTTCCTAAGATGAACAGGATAGATTTTAGCTCACTCAGCTAATTAGGAAAGATCCAATAATTGCAATCGTCTAGTACCAACTGCTTAAAAGTACCTACTACTCAATAGAATACCTGCCATGTACCTGGTGCCTTCTTTTCACATTATTAGTTCATTATGGTTACTTACCAATTTTTAGTTTATAACTTAGCGTAATAAATCAGCTTTCCTTGACACTACAATGGCTTGGGAATCATGAGATGCTGTGATGACGATTTCCTTTATGAAAACTAAAGGAGTTACACTTCGCTAGTAACACATTGGTTGTACGTGAAAATCAATAGAAATAGAAAAACCTAAGTATGTAGAAAAATATGAGGAATAAAAACCCGTTTTTGGCCCATTAATGGCTCATAGCATTGATGCGTGTGATGAAGCGATCGGGCTGGCTAGATTCTAGGAACAACTAGACCCCAAATGGAGTCCATGTGGAAAAGGGCGGATTTTTTTTTCATCAAGTTAAATAAAGGCCTCTTATACCCTGGACGGCGGACGGCAAACTTTGGACAAAACTCTGTTTTTTATCTATTCTCATAGGAAATTTCACGCTGATTCCGAAGATACCCCATGCTCCTAAACCTAATATTAGAGTTTCACTTATTTCTTTGCAAAAAGGCTTAAAAAACACGTTTTTTGAAATATTTTGTTATCTAAAGCCCTAAGACATTGCTTGAACAAAAATTTGCCCAACAGTGAAATTGAAGAAAATTACATTTTGCGTCGAATGGGACCAATGCCAGCTCTATAGGTGCGTAACTAAGTGTAGAATAGGGATTTAAACGTCGTTAAACCGTATTCTCACCTTAATAAATTTAAATAGCTATTCTTATAGGAAATTTTACGCTGATCAAGAATATACCAAATATTAAGGGCATCTGAACCACTTTTTCACAAAAATGTACACGAAAAATGGTACCAAAGCTGTTCTTCATCCTAATCTTAACCATTTCATAATCTTTGACGAACAAATTTTTCAAATTTGTATTAGGTAGCAGTTGAGCCCTCTTGGAGTCTGGGTACACCTATTAATACGTTCGGTACACCTCGATCTTGTCTCGATTTAGCTTTGGTGGGTAACTAACGTGCGTTCTCGTAAAAAAATTTTCATACTGCTATTTATCAAGCAAACTTTCCAAATGAAATTCCGTGTAAAAAAAAATAATAATAATAAAAAATTAATATTAATAAAATTAAAAATAATAATAATCTAATTTATCGCACGTTTTGCCTACTTTCTTTTTGAAACCGAACATTCAGTCTAAATATAAATGGGCATCTAGAATTATTAGAATTTATAACAAGTAGATATTAGCAAGTATTATGGACATCTTGAAATCTTGTAGATTAGATGAATTCAAGAAAATAATTAGGTACACAGGAACCTAACAATTACCCAACGTTTATATATTTTCATTTTATCGTTCTTGTTCGAGTACATACCTAACACCTTCCCGGTTTTATTCAAGTATTGCCTACTATCAGTATCAAGAAGCTCATTAATTATTCGAACTAACACGTACACCCACATGCACGTCGTGATAAATCTTGTGCTCGATGGGGGAGTAGCAATGCCACAGGAAGACATTAGCGATAACCCCCTTTATAAGAATGTGGCTTCAATGTATTGCGGAACCATTTCGAAAAGAGATGTCAGCAATGAAGGTTGTCGTAGTGCTACTAGGACTTTTGGCAAGTGCGGTAAGTTTTCCGATAAACATTGTCTTTACCTTCATGATAAGAGGTGCTAGATAAACCAAACAGCATTGTCTATTTTATGAATATTCATATTCAAGCGGTGGTGGTCAAAGTAGCGATGGTCATGGTGTTGGGAATGAGTGTTATCAAACAGGAGAGTGCGGGGCGACACTCTAATGAAGTCAAAATATCAAGTGAAAATGAATTTTCAGATCTTCCTCAAGTCGTAGATACAATAATACTTCAAAAATCAATTATATTTAGCTTCAAAAGAGGGGAATTAGTCCAAAAGCCTCTCAATTTCATTTTAATTACTGCCGGAATCTTAGTGCCGATTCATCATTCATTCCTACTAAGTACGTATCACAAGCAACAATAGGGAGGTGGGTAAAATTCTATTTGCATCCTTGGAAATCGATTTCGAAAACAATGTCGTAATCACAAGATACATAAGGAGACAAACCAGTTCAAATCCTGATATCATTGGTGCAAAAGCTTGAAGACTATCTAAACCTTGCTAGCTACCATTTACTTAGTAATTTTTATTTAAATTAATGTTGAAATTGGTAGGTACTTATTTTGACGGTCAACTTCGAAGCTCACTTGAAACCTTTTAGTTTTTTGGTAACTAAAACAATACCCTCAAAAAGACCGCAGAGACAACAAAAGATTCCAATCCACAAAATATGTTATAGGTACTCGTATTTATCATCCAATTTGTGCCAAGCCAATAGTTGGATTCTCTCACCCTTTGTTTCTGCGTTGGGGAATGAGACGCTTCTTCAACGGCTTAGCCGATTATCGCCTGTCGCCATAGGCGTAGCCTGGACCATTAATTGGGGGGGGGGGGGGGGGGGGGGCACACATACCAAATTCTATCAACTACTTCTACTTAAAGCCCTTAAAGATAATTACAACCATACTATTAAGTTTTATCGAATTTTCGTAGAAAGTGAAGCTATTGCTGTAATTGCTCCGAAAATGTTAAAATCAACATTTTTGAAAAATTTCTTCATCGAAATCCGTTTTGAGGCATTCTGAAAATATTCCTGAAGTTAAAGCTTTTTCATATGTATATATATATGAAATACTAGCTGGTTCACCCGTGCGTTACACAGGTTGACTTCAATTTACGCAAGCCCCCCCTCACCCATCGCATTTTGGGACACCCCTATTGTTCTGATTCAAAAAAGTCCTTACTTAAAAGTACTTACTTAAAGTGCTTTTAAGCTTAATTTGTTTTGAGGTCTCCGGTACTCAAAAATAACAGCCATTCATTTAAGGGTTTATATATACAGGGTGTTCACAATTTAGGTTACTAACCTCCTGGGGGTCGATTCTTCAACTAATTTTCGATTCTTCAACTAATTTAACTAGACTTTTTTTACTGGCATTGAATCGGATGGCAACACGTGCAGATTTCCCTAACTCCGTCATAACTCACGAATTTTTTAGTTCCTTTGTTATGCTCAATTTGATATGTTTTTAAGGGTAAAACTAGTTAATCAAAGTGTAAAACTCGAATGAACGAGTTGGAGAGATCTGCAAGTATTGCCATTCGATTAAGCGTAAAAAAATTTGTAGAAACCCCCGAACTCAAATTTTTTTTTTGGAGGGCCGTTTTTCATGAATACCCACAATTTCATTGAAAAAAAAAAAAACAAAAAAAACAAAAAAAAAAAAAAAACATGTTTTTCAATATATAGGTAAACGTACTTTTCTCCTTCAATTCGCAAAGTGAAATGCAAATTGATTATACCATTGGAAAGGCGAGATTCGGGCCAAGTTTTTCGATTAAATGTATGTGTGTTATGGGGTAAAACTGTAACAAGATTTTCAAGTTTCCACAATTCATTCACTTTGGTATGAATTTGTGACTACTAAATTTGCATATGTTCAAACATTTTGTAACTTATCCAAAAGAAAATTTAACGCTCTTTTCAACGGTATCTTCACATTTGAATTTTCTCTATATGGAAGGGAGTTATAGTCGATTTTGTGATGAAAGATCGAAAACACGAAAATCGTGAACAACTCGAAAACAATGCCTCTAAAAAAAAAGTCTATGAGGCACTTTTTGTTGCTAATTAGTTGTAGAGCCGACCCCTAGGATGTTAGTAACAAAAAGTGTGAACAAACTGAATACATATTTATAAGGGAGAGTCATTTCATTCTCGTGTCATTTCATTCTCGTGCTTTATATGGCTAATGTTCTACGTTTAGACTAAGTTTATTTATTTAATTTATTTACACTAAAAATTCAGGTTTAGTACCAGACGTTCATTTTATTTGAGTTTCTCAGCCACAAAACTATTGATTTATTATATGTTGCTTTTACAATGTTGGGGGGACACGTGCCCTCTGTACCCCCCCGCGTAACGCATATACCTATCGCACAACCGTACTAATAAGTGTAGTGGGGGATTCTCACATCTCACCAAGACTGAAAATATATTCCTAATGATGAATAATAATATATTTCATTTATGAACTACATGAGGATTTGAACCCTTTAATGTTACTGTGGATTCGTACAGCGCTTTTTACAGCCCACTTTAGCTCCGCATTAGTAAGAAGTATATCAACGCAAATGTGATTGTAGGTATAATTCTCGTATAATCCCAAGACAACGACATTCACAATGGAACGGAAGAAGTTTCACATTATGGGATTAGAAAGGTATGAAACAGTGTTAGATACTTCGTACTGGTCTCGTGTTAAAATTTGTAGATCCCTGCAGTTGCAGGCAATGCGGAGGTCGTGGGTTCTGGTTCTCATATAAAAATAAAATGAAAATCAGGGAAGCCCGTTTGAATGACATATTTTCCCACCACATTTGGAGAACAGCATCGGTGTTTATTTTATAATTGGCGAAACTCGGCCAAGCTGTCTCACTCCCAAACGAAGTCAAAAAGTCCAGTCATGCAGCATGACCCCATGAGTGAATTTTTGAAGAAATCTTCGACATTTCAGTCGCTATTGATCGTGTAGAGAAATTTTAGTTTATGATTTTGATAGACAAACATGGAATCAAATTTTTTGATAGACAAACATGGCTGATATTTTCTAAGCCACAGTCAGTATTAAAGCTACATCAAGTCCTAAAACAGTTGAGCGTAAAACATTAAAGAGAGCGACCGAGAGAATCGGAGGACGGAATATTTCACAGAGTAAACTCATCAGTTGTGAGTACATTTTTTTTTTTTTTTTTTTTTTTTTTAACAAGCACCTACTACCTGCGTTTTAAACAGCGTGGTTCTAGGATTGGTTATACAGGGATACTTCCATAAGAGTAGTTCAATCTGAATTTGGACAATGTTTCATGCAAATATTACCGATTTTTACAACTAGCGAACGGCATTATTTCGATTTTTGACTGATTTTTCAACTTTGAAATTTTTGAAAACTTGATACATATTCTTATAGGAAATTTCACGCTGATTCCGAATATACCACATGTTAGTATGCTGAAAAAATTATTTCGCACAACAAATCGCCAAAAACACGCTATTTTGAAAATTTTGACTACATTTTTGAAAATTTCAACCCGAAGATGTAATCCGATCATGCTGGCCAACAAACTTGAACTTTCGTTTTGTGTCCTTAACATTTTAAAATTTGTTTGAAGTTTCTAGCACAATTCTACGAACAGTTATCGTCTGGAATGACACATACATACATATATACATACATATATACATACATAAAATAAAAAAGTTCCAGTCATGCAGCATGACCGTATGAGCGAATTTTCATAAACTATCTATCGTACTATAGTATGTTAAATTGCATTGAAATTGGAGCAATTTTAGTTGACAGAAATGGTTAAAAACCAATTTCATGACAAAAAACTTATTCTAAATAAAATTCCACTGATTCAAAAGGGATTTTTGATTTTTACAATTTTTTTGCAGTTTTTATAGATATTTTAGCAAATTTTAATGACATTTAAGTAGGTACGTTTTTCATCATAATTTTGAGCAAAACTTTTTAATGTCCTAGTTGATAGTTGAAAATTTAGTTTTGACTAAAATTCTGCAAAAAATGGAAATTTAACGGTTTTTGGCCGTTTTTAGCCATTTTTAGTGATTTTTTGGGTACATTTTTCGAAATTTGACCAATTTAATGTGCTCAAAAATTGTTGTCCAACGAACTCATCCTTTCTTTTGAAATGCTTGATTTTTTGGCGAAAGAACGAAGTTTTTATCTCAATTCTATCGAGAGTTATCGTCTGGAATGACACATACATATATATATATATATATATATACATATAAAAAAGCGTTAAAATCCAGGAATCATTTCAGAATGCCTCAAAACAGATTTCGATGAAGAAAATTTTTGAAAATTTTTATTTTAAAATTTTTGGAGCCATTGCAATAGCTTTATTTTCTAAGAAAATTCGCTAAAAAATGCGTTAAACTTCAGAATATGATTCAGAATAGCCTGAAACGGATTTCCGCATAACATTTTTTCAAAAATTCACATTCTACAAATTTTGAGGCGAGAGCAATAGCTTAATTTTCTTCAAAAATTCGCTAAAAGATTGAGAGAATCCGATTACTGGCTTGGCCCAAATTGTGGCTTGGCATCTTTCGTACGCGGCGCGTAATTTTGGGGAGATACAACACATTTTCGTTGGTCTAGAAGGAAAAGGTTGGATTGCACTAGCAGCTCAGGATGGAGGATGGATTTCATTCGACTTTATTGTTCGAAAGAAGCTCCCTGTCAACATTGAATTTCGTAGGGTGAATAGGAAGAATTTTGCTCACATAGCTTATCAGAATAGAACCTATAATTTTGTTCTAACCTTATTGCCCTAGAGAATCTCTCAATCAATTTTCACATTCCTAGGGTGAGAAGGAGATCATTTAGCTAATTCGCAAATCAGAATAGAGCCTACCAATTCATTCGTCTCATATTGTACCAGAGAGTCAGTCTCCCTACCGAATTTCGACTTCCTTGAGTAAGCAAGAGAGAATATAGCTCACCCAGCTGATAAGGAAAGAGCCCCTGAATTCCTGTGTCTGTATGACACAGTGAGTCTCGCTTTCAAATTTCAACTTCCTAGGGTGAGAATTCAATTCATTCAGCTAATCAGAACTGTGTCGTAGCAGTTACGGTAACCCAGAAGTCACTTCGTCAGGTCAAATGTAGCCTATGTTTTAAATTTCATAAAAATTTGACACTTCGTTTTAGCCTATTGTATAGAATCGATCTACCATCACAGAGTTGACATCAGGAACTCAGGGGACATGCCCTTCCCAGGATATGCAAAGAAAATTAAGTTTGAGCCGACAGAGTGAGCTAGGGAGGGGGTCAAAGTAGGGCCGAAGTTCTACTTTACTTATCTCGTCGAGCCTCGTTACAATGGTTTATTGAAAGCTTTGCAACCTTGGATCTTGCATGTGCGCGAAACCTTGGAAAGCGAACACTGCTTGCAAATTAATTCTTTGGTGCTAATCGAGTAAATTTCATTAACAGTGCTAAAATAAATCGACAAAAGTTGCAACGAATGCTTGAAACCCAAAATCTTCGTTTGAATAGCTGATTATAATTTAGAACAAATTTTTTTTACCATAAAATGTATAAATATTTCTTTGCGCTAAAGTGCTCAAATTTCCAAACAATGTAACATTGTTATAATACGATAGTTAACGAAAAATTGCTCATACGATCATGCTGGAACTGTTGTTATACAAAGGTCATTATTGAAAATGTGGAACAATCGAAAGCTCAAAACAATTATTAATTGGCTTAATTGATTTACCTATTAAGATTCACGACCGTGAAAACTTGAGTTTGAGCTGAAACAACCATAAATGTGGTAGAACAGAACAATACTAATTAGTGAAGCCATTTCATGAGCTTTCATGAAATGCCATAAATTAATTTATGATCGCCCCAAAAAGACGCCTGAAAAAAATGCCAAGCAACAAAATGCATGATATTATCATACAGACAGTAGAGATACATACTCGGTCATACTGGTCTCGTTTTTAAGGTGTAGAGCTCTGAGATAGTAGGCAATGCGGAGGTCGTGGGCTCCGGTCCTTATAGAGAAATGGGAAGTCCATTTAAAGGAGATATTCCCCCAACACATTTGGAAAACAACAATGATGTTTATTGTGCGAAAATCAGCCAAGCCGGCGTTGAAGAAGCGTCTCACTATCAAATGCAGTCAAAAAGAGTGAGAGAATGAATGCACTGTAGAAGGAAACGGCGATTGGGCTTCATTTGACTGAAGATGTGCCTTTTGGGGTTTTGGAGCCGCTACGATCAAGTAGTGGGGAGCAGTGATGGAGGGGGTAATACGAAATTCTTACCCGTTCACTTTAAGAAGTTGTAATTTATTAGCGATACTCTCTGGGACATGAAGATACGAATAAACTCGGGGCTCTTTCCTGATCAGTTGAGTGAGCTAAATTGTCTCCTGTTCACTGTTGGAACTAGGAATTTGATAGGGAGACTCTCCGGGACAATATGAGATGAATGAAATGATAGGCTCTATCCCTATCAACTGAGTTAGCTGAATTATCTCCTATTTACCCTAGGAATCATAAATTCGGTAGGAAACCTCTCTGGGACATCAAGAGGCGAACAAACTGATCAGCAGAGTAAACTAACTTCACCCTAGAAAATTTAAATTTGAC